>JAMAGK010000063.1:0-40908 GCA_023626135.1 Talaromyces sp. R2412 | reverse complement strand
TATTAGAAACTATAATAATATAAACTAAAAAACTATAAGTACTCTATTAAATAATTTTAAAAGATATTAAATAGATAGAAAATTAAATAAAAATTTACTATAATAAAAAACGCAAAAATATATTAATTTTTAAAAAAAAAAAAAGAATTTACTTATTATAATAAACTATTAAATAGAAAAAATTTAATATTTTTATAAAAAGACTAAACAATAAATTTAATATAATTAAATATAAACCTTTTAAAATTTAAAAAAAACTTATTAATAATAATTATAAACTCTAACTACCTATAAAAATAAAAATTCACTTAGTATTTTATATCTTATTATTAAAACTAACTAAAAACCTAGAAAATAATAATAATAAAGCAAATAAAAATAAATATAAAGTTAAAAAAATCTTAAAAAAAAAATTAATAAATAAAAGAATCTTTTACTTAGTTAATTAAAAAAGTTATAAATCTAAATATAATTTATAAAAACTAATTAAATACTTAAATTACTCTAAAAAGATTTAAATATTTTACTAGTAAAGAATTTTAAAAAAATATAGTCAAGCTTAATATTAAAAAATATAAAAAAATCTTAATTAGTAATAGTAATTAATTTATTAACTTTTTACTATTTAGTTTTTAATTTTTATTTTTTTATTTTAACATATTTATATTTTTTTTTTTTTTTTAACTACTTTAACTTCTCTATATTTTTTATATTTATTTAAATAAATTAGTCTATATACTTTTAAAATAGTTTTTACTATTTTTTAAAATAAAAAAGTTTTACTAGAGTTATCTTTTTATTTTTTTTAATTTTTTTCTAAATAGCTAATAACTTTTTTTATATAAAATTAAATAATAATATATTCTTATACTTATAATAACTAAAATAAATATACTCACTATAATACTTTAAAATTTTAAATTTTATATATAACTTTTCTTTTTTAATATAATAAAAATAAAAAATAAAAAGAATAATATTAGTTTACTTAATTTATATAATATAATTATTTTTATTAATATTTAACTTTAAAGATATAATTAGAATATTACTATAGAAAATATTAATAAAACAAAATTTAGCTTATTTATAATATAAAGGGTATATAACTATTTATATAACTATTAAGATATTAGCTTTAAAGAAGAAGATTATTAAAAAAATCAATAACTTATAACTAATAAATATAATAATAAAATACTATTATATAAGCAACAAAAACATAATATATTAATAAGTATAGATTAACCTAGTTATTATAATATACAGAATACTAATATATTTACTATTAATATATAACCACAATCTTAGAATTAAAGTCCTAAAGACAGCATTTTAGATTATTAAATATAAAATAGTAGCTATAGAGCTAGTAATAATATAAGACATCTATCTTCTATCTTATATAAATATAAAATAACTATATCAAGATATAAAGTATAAAGATGTATATAATTAATATAATAAATATAGTAAGACTATATTTAGATAAATATAGAAAATATAGCAAAGCTATAATTATTATATTAAGGATTAACTATATAAAGATACTCTTTTATTATTATATATTTAGTTTACTATATTTTATCTTTATACTATAATAGTATATTACTATTACTTTTTAATATACTTTGTAATCTATTACTATAATAATACTCTATTTTTATTTTTAGATTGCCTCACTATGTTCCCTATTCGACTTCGGTTAATAGAATATCCACCGCGATTTACATCTTGGTGACGAGTTGTTGAACCGTTTGACATGACACTAAAGGGGATTGTGGCACGGAGCAAGACCATATAGTGACGCTAAGTAATTTTGGAAAAAAACGCATAGTCCAAATCAAGCGCTCTCTGTATAAATAATAATATCTATATATATGCTAGTACTTGTATCTCATAAACCCTATCAAACAATAACCGAGTCAATAAGCATCCAGAAAGACTATATTACAATTATAAAAAATAGTCTTATAAAACTATTCACTACATAGACTCTCTAAAATAATAAATATACTATATTAATATTTAAAAAAATAAATATTAATTATCTTTTAATCGTTAAACTTTTTTAAAGAATAATAACAAAATAAATATTTTATCTTAAATAGCTACTTATTCTAGCTCGAAAATGACTCTACAGTAGATATTCCTATTCGTACCTTTTCAGAGAGATACTACGCCAACCTCTTCCAAGTACTGAAATTTTTGGATGCCATTTTTTAATTCAATTTCTTCCTGCAAATACAGTCACCAGCTGTTGTGCAGTAACAGAGTAAGCTCTAAGATCAATCTCAGCAGTAATAGAAATGGCACCAGCTAAAGATGTCTATTGACTATCGTTAGCATAGTGGCCATGAGGGTGAAGTCTTCGAGAAATACATGGGCAAGCCGCATCGCTATGACCCAATTTAACAAACTGAAGTAGAATTAAAGTAATATTCGCCCTAGAAATGCCTGAAAAATACATATTACAAAACATACTTTCTATGACAAAGTCTTCTGCTCAGACAGACTCGCAACCACATCCTTGACCCGTAGAATTTTCTTCTCAAGAACATCGACAACCTCCGTCCACATTGCCTTCTGCAAGATCTTGCCTTCATCACTCGTAATGTACTTGCCAGCTCTATTATATTTGTCAGCGCAACCTCATTTTCTCTGCTGGAGGTTTAACTCACGGCTTCCAATTTCCATCTGCAGACCACCACCGTCCGTGTGAATCCTCCCCTAAAGTGGATGCGCCAACAAGCACACGAGCACCATTTTCTGCAGGTCTAAAAACCAAATAAGAGCTGATGCCCTTGGCAACGACGAATAGAGTGCTGTCAAACTCTCTTGCAACGTCACTCCGGCATGCACCAGGACACGCGTCATTAATAATCACCGTTGGTTTGCCATTGGCATCGAGACAGCGATATGCTAGCTCTCTTGTGATCCACATCATGAACAGCTTTGAGGCAACATGCTGAGCATACGGGCCCACGCCAAGGTCACTGTTATATTTGTGAAGAAGTTGATCCTTCTCTTCCGGTTTCAGCTGCACATCCATGTGCCCTGTCGATGTGACGACAACTAGATGTGCCGGTGACTCTGCATTTCGAGACGCTTGCAACTTTGGGGTGAGGAGGATCGCCAAGAGTGCAGTCCCAAGTGTATTTACTTGAAGATTGCTCTCCCATCCCTCCTCAGACAGCTTGAAAGTGCGAGGAAAAATGCCTGCATTAAGAACAGCAACATCGAGCCTTCTCAAACTCTCGACTCGCTTGGCGAATGCATCGATGCTTTCGAAGCTTGCCATGTCCAATTGCCATACTTGAACAACGCCTGTCCGCCCGGTCGCTTTTTCAATTCGCGCTTTTGCTGTTTCGCCCTTCTGTAGACTCCTGACACCTAGAATGACGGTTGATGCGGCGAGTTGGACATATTTGAGGGCGGTTGCATAACCAACGCCGGAGTTTGACCCTGTAACGATGACGGTTTTGCCTTCGAAAGTCGTTGTGATTTGCTTGGGTGGGAAGAATTTGCCTCTGAGAAGAAATGCGGGACCGGGCATTTCGGAATAAATAGGGAACAATTCTTTTTTAATGAGTCTGATCAAGTAAAGAGTATAATGTGATGGATGTGATGGAAGTTGTCTTTGTTCAAGGTTGATGGATTTTGTGATTTAGCTGCTCTGTGGCAGCGATCGAAGTCCTTATATATAGCCATAGGGGGGTTAGTCGGCAGCGGATACTCCTACTGCCACTCAGAAATGATAGCATGGCTGCATGGCGATGCATCGAGCATTCCGTAAGAGAGCGTCTTGTTCTTGTGCTGCCAAAGGAGGGAGAATGTCGGGGAGGCACGGAAAATCCGATGATACCCCTATGCTTTACCACTACGCCTAAATAGGTTAGGCACTTAATTTTCCAGTGGCAAAAGTGGTCATAAGCGTGCTTATCATTTCGGGTCGGAATCGCCGGCTACCCTCTCGTATTTTCCAACCGACCTCCCCTCAAACATCGTCAGTTCGTCCATCTCATGTACAAAATTGCAGATCAACACGGATGTTCCGAACCATCATTGATGATAAATCCACGGATAAGGAGGCGAGCGTGTCTTAGCTGCACTAGCGCCAAGGTCAAGTGCACTTCTGCTTCGTTGGATGCAGAATCCTGCGAAAGATGCGAAAGATTGGGCAAAGCGTGCATCTATGCAGAGCCTTCTTCTGAGGCAAGACGAAGTGGCAAAGGGACCTCGTGAGTGTCACAATCTCGTCCGATGTCTGCATGGTCTTGTAGGATTCGAGATATATGAGAGCGCTTTGGAACTGCGTGCACATAAGGGTCACTTGAGTGCTTGATGACGTGCCTCAATTCAATCGCTGAACTCGACCTAATGACCGAAGTGGACTCAGTGATTGAGAACCCCCTTCCATATTAACCAGGTATTTCATCGGCATAGTGCAAGCTAATACGTCCTCAGATCCGTCAAGAGACTTGAGGAGAAGCTGGAGCTGTTGTCCACACAAGTAGCTACTTTGACACAACATGTCCACTCAACCTCATTTCAAGGACCCCGAAGTAATCTCTCTACCCTTGAGAATCTTCATTCCGGCCTTTCGTCCTCACGCGACCGGATAAGCGGGATTCACTTTGCACCCCCCGGGTCCCTGCCCACGCCTAGAGACGTTCATAATGATAGCTTTACCAATGTTATTCTACGCGATCTAGGAGGCCTAGAGTCTGCGGATCGCCAACTTGAGACTTTCCGACGAGCTTTCGTCAACTATTTTCCATTTGTGGTTGTGCCTCCCGAAGTCAGAGTGGAAGCTCTTCGAAACGATAATCCATTCCTGTTCTTGTGTATTATGGCTGTCACTTCTTTTGAGGATCCTATACTACAGCGCAGACTAGGACAGGAGATCAAGAAGGAGATTTGCGATCGCTTAGTTATGGGTAATGAAGCTAGTATGGATCTTTTACAGGGTCTTTTGGTCTTCGTAGCCTGGTATAGTTATTTCTGTGTGCCTGGGAAGCATCAATACTTCCTCATGTTACAGCTCTGTGTTAACATGTGCCATGAGTTGAGACTGGACTTGAATGAGAAGGGAAAGAGAGGTCTAGAGACAGCCCAAACTCAGGGGAGAGCACGAACTCCGGCAGAGATGAGAGCTCTTCTTGGTACATATTATTTATCATCTACGTATGCTCTACTTGCACAATTATGATTGTTCTGAACATCGAGCTGACTATTGACTCTAAGTTTATCAATGGTGCTGAGAAAGCGGACGATTATGCACTACACATCGTATATGGATGATTGTTGCACATCTCTCACACAAGGGCGTGATGTTCCTAGCGATCAGTTGATCGTGCCATTTGTGGAAGTCCAGGTTCTTCAAAGGAAGATAAGTGACGCTTTCTGCTACCACGATCCATCTACCTGCGACATAAGAGGCGAGCGCGCACTCCAGATCACCGTTGATTGTTTCTCTCGTGAACTCGATGGACTAAAGAAGCGCATTGGCTCAACAAATAGAAATGCTATTCTGGTGCAACACCTTCTCTTCCTGGAAGTCTGGATTTATGAATTCGCCCTCTATAATGAGCTTTGGCAAAGCAATTTCGTGCCTGCTCGACTCACTCGACCAGAGACTAATCTCTCAATTCAGTCCTCAATGCAGCGGACTAATATGCTGCGGCAGCTCGTCGCAGCAACTGTCTCATTCCAAGATTGGTGTCTGTCAGTTGATAATGCCGACGTACTTCACTTTCCATTCTCTTGGTGGGCAGAACTTCCTTATGTCTTGATTGTTCAAGTCAAGATTGTTTTCCTCGACTCAGAGACTGGTATCGGAGGAAAAGAACAGATAAATTTACGGCAATATGACGAAGCAGAATCGCTAGAAGCTGACTTCAGAAGAGCTGCTGAAAGGGAACTCATGATACCTCATATGCTGGATATGTATATGGGGAAACTGGCTACGTTGACCACGCAGGTTGTTGATGATGACGGCTATAGGGACATGGTATATAATTATGGAGCTGTGCTCAAAAGCATACGATCTGGGTATGAAAGCCGAACTGGGGGTGAGAAGAGACCTGCTCTGGGGCAATTTGAAATACAGCAAGAACAGCCATCCCTTTCACAGCTATCGTATCCGGAAGTCAGGAGTACGGACATGCAAGGATCGATGCCGCCAGCAGTTAACACAAATTATATGGAGCTAGAAATAGGTGACCCGAACAGTCCATCTACAAGCCAACTGAACTTGCAATTTGATTTACCCCAACCTGGATTTGAAGAGTCCATATGGGACACGATGATGAATGATTTCTCATTCTTCACACCCCAAAATGGTCCATCTGTTTGATGTCTCACCGAGGTTGGCTCACACAAGCTTGGAATTATCATCAAAACTGTATCGATACACTGCTTTCGAGCTACTCGAGGGCTAACACCTGAAAACACTCATACATGCGGCACTCCACAGTCATGTGAGTTTGGGGGATGCGAAGGAACCATCAGCGGTGGAGTAGCGACGTGCTAAGTGTGGTCAGCCAAAAAGGGATATTGAAAATGATTGTATCGCAGGACTTATGAGCGAATATAATTCTTTGCACATGTTGGATTGATAGCCGTTTGATACCCGTAGGCTGAAACTTAACTAAAACGTGTTTTAATATTATTATTCCTTGGAAAACTAAGCGAGTCCTTTTTAGTACAGTTGGTTGCAACAGTACTTTGCATGGCCAGGTGACTTATCAAGTACGTTAAAACAAAGGAATAGTTGGCCTCTGCGGATGTAATCACTCCAGCTTCATCTTGGATTGTTCTGAGTGAACTATTCAAGCCATCTCCACCACGGTGCGTGCCACTTTAAGGGCCGTCTCCCCGACTCTGGCGCCGAGTCGGTATGCCGTTTCATTCACGGCCGACACAATACCCTGTGTCAGCGTTGA
Source organism: Talaromyces sp. R2412 (assembly GCA_023626135.1). Classification (NCBI taxonomy): domain Eukaryota; kingdom Fungi; phylum Ascomycota; class Eurotiomycetes; order Eurotiales; family Trichocomaceae; genus Talaromyces; species Talaromyces sp. R2412. The sequence continues at coordinate 33,961 of JAMAGK010000063.1, read as the reverse complement.
TTTACCGTCACCAATACAGGCCGAGTCTGCGGCAACCGTAGCGGCGCCAATGCCCTCGGAATCTAGAATAGGAAGGCAGGCTATACCCGCACGATCCGCGCCTAACCCGGCATCATTGAAGAAAGCGAGGCGTGGCCTAAATGAACTCGTCATTCCGGCCGCGATTACACCGCCATGGCTACCGGTCGCCACGACCAAGCCTGAATCTTCTTCTGGATTTCCGAGTAAGAGGGAGTCTATGCAGAGGACGCCGTGAATAAAGGTGCGTCCCTCAACCGGCGGTTGCACGTCTGCGTGAGGCCAAGGCGCGGTTTTCAAAAGCTCCGCTGCTTGTACGACGGTTTGACCGTTCTCCACACCACACATGGCCGCAATTCTGTTGACACGGCTGATGACCCCGCGTTGGAACATGTCTGCACCGTCGCCTACGCGGGCGCTGTCAGTCGCGACGGCCGCCATAGCCATGCCGTGTCGTTCCGCCCAAAGCAGGCCTCTGACCCCTGCTTCATCTCGACCGATGCCACAATCGTGATGAATAGCAGCCCGGACGCCAGCTTTGGCCGAGACGAACGCCGCGTATATAGCGGCATTCGAACCGCCAACAACGACAGCGCCGTTAGCTTCTGGAGGAAGCTTTGACATGCTGTCAACTACCAGAACATGAACGTTACTGCCGCTGCTGTAGTTCGCAGAGAGCTCCAACTTGTCCATATTTTTAAGAGGGGAAGTCATTTGGCTGTGGGGAGGAGGTGGATAACACCGTGGGTTGACGTCGTGATGTGCTAGCTATCTTTGAATGACTTCGAACAGAGCAATCGGGACATGCATGAAACAAGATCAATGACTCAAGGTGGTCCTGTGAATAGCTGTACTTAAGTTGCTTATCCTTATTTGCAGAGGTAGCGAAGGCCGTAAGCCAAAGGCGCCAGCGACATCGTTGCGATTCCAGAATCGACGAGTTGACCACGGTACTCCGGGGCCGGGAACGAGGGCCATTTGTGATTATTCATACGGCTCTAATGTACGTTGATATGCACGCCTGATCTTTTTGATATCATAGCCTCTCCGGAAGCATGACGCGACACTTCCTCAATTTCTTGTGCGTAAATTGAACCAGCTAAATCAGCCTAAGTCTCTTAATACAGGCAACTTGGAATCCATCGTCGCTGTCTAGAGATAACGCTGGTGTGAGACTGTGTGTCAGACTGGTAATCCTAGATCCACTACTACCATGGTGGACTTCGAACTGTGGGGTTCGACGTTGGTACGCCACATGTGCCTAGTCCTTAACCTCAAGGACTCCAAGGCACTGGCGGTCCCAGGCAGGATGAAGTCCTCCACAGTTGACGCACTTCGTCTGTCCTTGGAGCTGGGGCCAGCTGGCTTCGCCTTGGGGGTGTGCTGCTCCCGCGTAGTAGAAATCGAACGGCTTTGGTAATTCGATCTTCTAACATACAGAAGCCGTCGGCCAAAAAAAATCAGCATTCGATATGAAGAGATGTGCCTAGATTTCCCTGCCAAGTATTGTCGGATTTTGCGGACATGGAGTTCCGGGGCGCGCAGCTCGGATGCGTTTGTTAGGAAGTAAATCGGCTGGATAGTTACGCCGCGACCTTCGTGACTCGAATAGACTTCGTCGAAGACGGGAGTCATTCCGTCAGTTGAAGTTACTACGAAGCGGGAGTATATTAAGTCAGGAAATCCCATCCCCTGCGTTCATGCATGGAGTGCAAGGTTACACCTCCGCCACTCGCTGTCCTCTTTATTTATGTTCACTGAATCAGCCCCGCCACCATATCATTCAGCATCCACAAAGAGCTGCAACTACAAACTATGGCAATTCCTCCGCGAGTTCAACTTGTGTTTGGTGCTGGAGGTATCGGGGAGGGTATCATAACCCACGCCTGGACCACTGGCGAGCAAACTTCCGAACTTCTCGATGTATTGAAGGAGCTAGAGATCACCGAATTGGACTCAGCGGCATCCTCTCCGCCGGGGAATCCACGGGTAAGTGAACGATTGTTGGGTGAGAGCCGTGCAGCTGGGAGGGGATTTTTAATTGACACAAAAATCGAGCGGACAGCCCTCAGCAGTGGGTTGTCCGAGGCTGCCATTGATTCGAGCTTGAAGAAAAGTTTGGAATTACTGGGTGTGAAACAATGCAACATCCTGTATGCGCATTTCCCAGACCCAGACACTCCCGTCGAGGAGAGTGCTCGGGCTTTTGATAAGCATTACAGAGCTGGACTTTTCAGAGAGGTGCATCCCCAGCTCACCATTTCCTTTTGGGCATCTACTAATTTGGTAGCTTGGCTTATGCAATCACTCATACGAGCAAGTGAGAGAATGGTTGCAAGTTTGCAAGAGACATAATTATGTTAAACCCACTGTCTGGCAAGGTCATTACAATGCCATCAGGAGAGCGCCTGAAACAGAACTTTTCCCATTCTTGAAAGAGCATAATATCCGAATACATGCTTACAGGTCCGCTGCACCCTTTGATTGACCGATTGCAACACTGATTTCTCGCAGCCCACTCGGAGGAGGTTTTCTAACAGGAAAGGTAAGTCTGGCTACTGAAGCAGGGACATTTTCTGGAGGTCGCTGGGAACCAGGTCGCTTTCCATTTTATGTTAAAGCATTCGATAAGCCAGCAATCCACAGTGCTATGATTGCATTTTGTAAGAAATGTGATGCTGCAGGTGTAACGCCGACGGAAGTCAGTTTGAGATGGATTGTGCATCATTCAGCTTTAGGAGAGGGAGATGCGATCATTCTTGGGGCGTCGAGGTTCGATCAGTTGAGGAGTAATGTCGAGTTTTGTAAGAAGAGACGTTTGGATAAGCGGCTGCTGGAGGCTTATGATGAGCTTTGGAAGGGTGTTGAGAAGGATCCTCCAGAATGGTTTTGAACTCCGCATGATGCGAAGGACCCGGTGGAGCCCATATTCAAAGAGAGAAATGAGGTTCTCCAATATATTAGATTGCTTCTAGTTTCGAGTTCAATTCTATAATATGGATCTACGGTTCTCTTGTCTAACGGCACACACGTGAACATGCCTGGTGCTCAGCTGTAATAAGTTTCATGAAATGGACCACAAGAGACACGGAACGGGTAACTATACTGATACGGCGAAGGCGGCGAGTTAGGGCCTGAGCAATATTGTCGGAACTCCCGAATCTCCGACCACTGACCACGGAACTCCGTGGCCAGGAGCAAGCGCCATTAAAACCCTATTCTGAGGCACTTTGCCCCGTTCAATTTTCCTTTACTAACATCAGGCCGCTACAGTTATATGAAACTTCAGATACGTTTCTCTATGGCTGAGGTTACGGACCACCCGTCAGCTTTCAAGTGTTCGATCTGTCGAAAATCTTTCGAGCAAGGTTGTATTCCAGTCCACGTACCGAGAACTAGGCTTACTGGATACGGTAGAATCATCATGCAAACGCCACATTAGACGTTGCCGACGAAAGCAGCCCACACCACCACGACAGAAGTCCTGTTCCCATTGTGTAAGTGACAAGACACGCTGTGACTTACGACAGCCTTCTTGTTCGCGATGCAGCGAGAAGAATTTGGGATGTAGATATCCCTCCTCTGTCTCTACAGATCGGTCGGCGGGTATTGCACCGGAGCATTGGGATGCAATATCGTCAGATGTATTACAGTCATGGATATATCCACCAATTTTGGATGGTGGGCAAACGATAATAGACAATTCTCTGACGGCGTTCGGAGACACATCATTAGCCTCATTAGGGGCTTCTTTCCCTTCCACCACGTCCTCCCTCGGCATGTCAGAGATTTACGGCTCGTCGTACCAATTCCAGGCGCCATATTCTTTATCACCCCTTCCTCTGCCCTCAGAGACCACGACTATTTCCGACCTATCTTCGCAGATGCTAATTTATTGTCCTTGGAGGCAAAGAGATTCTGGTATTCCCATCGTCGCATCAAAACCCATATCGGAACTAACTCTTGTAGGCGGTGAAGATAAGCTTTCGCGCATTCGTAGTAGATGGATCAACCCGTTATTCAAACCTCCGAATAGAACAGTCTCCGTGAACGAAGCCTCGGCCAGGTTCATGACGCAGGTTCTAAAGTCTTACCCAAAGATGATGGCTAGGGATGGCACTTTACCACCGATAATTCATCGGCTACAAACTACGTCTAGAACCATCCCTACGCCGCTTGTGGATTGCCTAGCTTGGACAAAAATGTGGGAACACAGAACAGGAAATCTGGACGCGATGTTATTGAATGCTATGCAAGGCGAGGTTGAGAGGCTGTATAAGAATGTATGACACCCTGGAGCGTCAGGTCCTATTCTGCTAATGATAAAGCGTAGCATCACTCATATGAACAGGGCGACATGTTAGCGGCGTTACAAGCAAGTTTGATCTACTCGATTATGATATGTCTCGACTCCAATACTACGGCGAAATATGGCACCCAACTCGTATTAGGCCAGCTTCAAAAGATGGCATATCGTCTACTGGCTATGACAGAATTTCCCAGGGCCGACATTTCTAGCAAGGTTCCTGACCGCGAGTTGTGGGCAATTGCTTCGGCAGCACAGCGAACAGTACTAGCGATATACGTCTTCGACTGTGTCGTCTGCTTTCTGAACCGCATATTAGTTTACTCCTGTGATGAACTCGACTTCATCCCAGCTCCGGTGTGCAGACGGTTATGGGAGGCTCGGGAGTATGAAACATGGAGGGAAGAGTATGGAAACTGGTTCAAGGTGTGGAAGGGCAGGGAAGTACTAATGGGTGAATTACTAATACAACATACCGAGTCATACGCCTCTAAGCGGGTGGAAGAGTGGCTTAGTGAGGCTGATGAATTTGGGATGTTAATTTTCACGGGGTCACTGCTATCTGTAAACAGTAAGTAGGCCTACTGCGCAGTTCAACGCAAGAAAGAGCTTTAGGTCTCTAGATATAGAAACGAATCCTCCAAGTTCAAGTAATATAGTGGGTTGAGATACAGGCTGTCTCTGTTTAAGCCACTGCTTTTACTGGCACTCTTGCCTCAACTGTCCTTATTTTGCGTCTTCCGAAGTCCGTACCACCGCCCCTTTGCATATGGACACACTAGAACCTCTACATAAGAGAATAAATGGCTATATTCTCTATGATTGCGGGGTCCCGATAGTATTCTTATATAATAGTTCTACTGTACTACAATTACCGACATCAGGGGCTAAACATTTCGTACTGCACAGGTTAAAGACACTGGGGCACATTCCTCCCAAGAGTGTATCTGAAAGTGTTTACGGCTATGATAAATCGACGAACGTAATCATACATACCGTATATATTTGCAAGTCTAATTCTTTCCAGAGAACCGAGCAGTATTCAATCGAGCTGGCTTTGTTGGTGCAGAAAGAGACAAGAAATGAAGTCACAGAACTGGAGAAGAAATATTAATCTCGCCGAGTCCGAAATTTGTTATCACGTTTGGCAGCATAAACCTCACTCTCAAATAGCAGATATACATCTAATTTCGGCTACTCCGAGTGCCGAGCAGAGCAAGAGTAACTGAGACTTCAACAAGAAGGTATCCGGAGTTCCGGTAACGCTACCGAGCTTGCCAGTAGCAGTATCAATAAGGGGTTGCTTCAACGGGTGGTTGAGCGGAGAAAATGCGTTTCGTAGAACATGGAGTTCCGAGTTCCCGTAAACGGAGGTCACGGCGGCGAACGCCTTGATGAAAAGTTGACTTCGGAAGGAATACTGACATGAATCTCAAGTTTATGGAATCCAAGTTAAGTGTGACAACTATTTAAGGGCAGCGTACACCCCATATTATCTTTCTGAGTACGTATTCAGCGGCCAATTCACAATTCTGCTTCTACAGTCTCATCCCCTTTAAGAAACCACAGTTTCGGTATTCGAATCAAGATGGCGAATCAAAGTATTATGCCTGAAATCTCTCATTTCATCACGTCGTACGATCCGCAGGGTAAATCAACATTCCTTGCTGCGCCAAACCCGCCACTTGTGCAGCAGGGTGATGATTCTCTGCGTGTGGATTACATTTACTCTACTGCTCCTTCTCCAAACGGGCCTGTCCTTACGGACATGGACGATTACAGGAAGAATGAAGAGATTCGCAAACAACATCCATACGTCATGTTTCCCCTTGCGGGTGGAAGTGCTGCTATGGTCGCGAGCGTAAGATTCCAGAGCTTTTCTAGCTTCCTTATCAAGAACTCTTTAATAACAATGGTTGAAGTTTGCACCGAATCCTGATGGAAAGGAAGGATTTATGCATCGGTCACAGACCCTTGATTACGTGTTCATTATAGAAGGGGAGCTGGAGTTGACTTTGGACAGTGGGGAAAAAAGGATTATGAAGCCAGGTGACGTGTGTGTGCAGCGCGCATCTCAGCACTCTTGGAAAAATTTGAGCAAGACGGAGTTCGCGAGATTTGGGGCCGTTACTTTAGGGATTGAAGGTGCGAAATTGAATGAGTGGATCTTTCCCGAAGCGGGATAAGCTTCTAATATGACATCGGTCTATGGCCCCAATGATGGATGCTAAATAGTTCAAAGTCGTGATAGTCGGGAAATACTAACGCTCTGTATCATGTCGATTCACTTCGTAGAGTTTTTGGAGGAATACTACATTACATGGGTATCTTGTCTCTTGAGTGAGGTCGGCGCTGCTTACCTCCACGCTCCCACGCAACTTCTTCTTATAAGCTGTAGCTAGTTTTTGACGCCGATGATGGTGTAGTCATTGATCATGGCGTTATTGAGCCAGTCGGAGTAGTCGTTCGACTTTGAGTAATCCAGGTATTTTGCGTTGAGCTATGGCATGGCTCAGGGTTACGGCTAACAAAATCTACGGGTTTTACGCAAACATATCTTTTAAGCGTCTTTGAACATTGAATCTTCAATCTTAGCAGATCAATGCATGGATTGCGGGATATATGGACTTTCCTGCATACATATATATTTAGATATCGAAATTCAGACTTAGTATATATGTTAAAGATTCCTTTCGAGGAATAAATTGACTGGGCGAAATGGCCTATCGCGGACTTGGTGTTGTACAGAGCAGTTTTATAGATCGGAAACAGTTGCCGACGAAGTGGATCTGAGAGCGCGGAACCTTAAACCAAAATCTGAGCTCCATCCCATCTGATCTTCATTCACAACCTCAATTTTAACAATAGAGCCATACAACAAAAACCACATTCAGACGAATTAATCGATTTTTATACACGGACAAAGGAAACAGAAATGGCGCCAACCCTCAAGGGACACCGATTATATGATATGGTTGGAGGGTGAAGATCTGCTTAGTGCCATAAAATGAAAACTGTGAGGTAGGCTGAGCGGTGACATGAAAGAGCTGCCATTAATTAGACGAACTTTAAGTGGTTTCGGAGTATCAAATATTGCTAGAACATAATGATGTGTACATACTATATGTATGTTGCAAGATTGAGATTACACTACTCCAATAAGTTGTCTTTTGTCCAGCTGTATGGTGAAAATATTGCGGCACTGAACTAATCCACATCTTGCATGTCTCGACATTCGGCCCAAGGCGAGGGTGTTCTAGCAGCTATGACGAGCGGGTAATTTCTAAGGAATGATTTAACATTTGGAGCATAAGGTAGATTAATCTGCACTCCATGGGTCGATTGGGCGGTTCGCACAGCTGTAGATCCTGCTGAAACTTTGTGCAGAGGCTGTAGATAATTGTTCTTAGTGAATGGTGTTTGATCTGTTAATATATTATACTCATCTATCTATTCATTAAGAGAACGAGAGGATGATATGGAATGAGGGTAGCTGGATCCTAATACTTTATTTCTCAAATGAGAGTATTATTTTATTAGAGCTAATGCATCTTGTATTTTCCCCTAAGATCTCTAAGTACAAGCTAGGTTATTTATGCTGGCCAGAGTGTCGGGATGCTCTGCTCTTAGTATGGTCTTTATTATCTCTATTACTTGCATCTCTAGCTTCTCAGCTTTATTCCATCAATCCTGATTCCGGTAGGTTGATGCTAGCTTTGCCATGCTAATCAGAGTGAAGAAATACTTTGCGCCAGTTTTCTCCTAATTAATCATTATTAACTTCTTATAAAATACCTCTACTTCTTAATATCTTCTATTACTAGCAAAACAATCTACAATCTTTCCAGTTAAACTCAGATAATTGTTCTCCTATATCACGAATTTATTTTTATATATAACTATTAAAGCGTAAAAAAGGTATCACCGCTAAAGTCCTTGTTTAGTATAGTAATCATCTAGAAATATATTTTATATATAATTAGCTATTCTTTTAATCTAATAACTGAATAATGTATTCTTTCTGAGCTAGTTTCTGATTATAATATAGACAAGCCGGTGTATATTAATATCTATATCTTGGCTATTCGTAAACGAGTATATATTTAAAAGTCTTAAAATATTGACCTTCTACTTTCTAGATGCTAGTTAAGGAAGTAGTGACTATGTAATGTTTCGCGGGTCGATACAGGCTATAAAAGATAAATAGTTAGTAGCTAATTGGTCTTGCTGCTGGATCTGTTTAAATAATATTAACTAAATAATGATTATGGGATTCTGAATATCCTTATAGCGTCCTAAATCGCTAAAGTCTTTGATCAGAAGTTCGACAGTATTTTGCTTCTCTTTTTAGAGAAGTGCCATATAGGTCGGCAAATCAATATTATTTTTAATAATATATGCTGATGCCTGCGTTATTACTAAAAAGAGAAAGACTAGTTGTTTAAGAAGAGCAGTGATTATAATAGTATCTCTTAGTAAGTTTTAGTGTATTAATGTTTTATCTAAAATTCTGACTACAGTTTCTTTATCCACATCTAAAATGGAAATAATATTAAATGATGCCAGCTTTATAGCGAGTTTTCGGTTTTAGGTAGTGAATAGAATATAGCTGTGCTTATTTTTAGGGATAAAATTTTTAAAAGGTGGAGCTGTATGACTGAAAGCGAACTATATCTCTGCATCGTTTATATTATTAAAAACAAAGAGATATTTTTTTATACGCTTAGAACTGAGATAGCTTTTAATCTATTCTTTGATCTTTACTGGATTTATATCACGAAGCCTGAGTATCTGTGCAATTTACAGGAATATCTGCTTAATTATAGCATGGCTGGTACAGGGGATCCAGAAGACTGAGCACTCCTTATCTCGGCTCCGGATATGGTGTGCGAGCTCCAGGGCTATTTGGGTCTTCCCGACCCTGCCTAGCCTGGTAATAGCGATTTTTCTAGGACTGTCTTGCATTGTTATTAATTCTTTCAGTTTTTTAATTTTATTCTGACGTTTGATAAATTTGGGATTCCTTGCGAGAGGTACTATCTAGTGTCTCATCTTCTTGTTATTTACTGAGTTAGTATCTGGACAGCTAATAGGAACTGTTAATAGCAGTAATTTTGCATAAACAGCCGCTGTTAACGCTGTATATCCTTACCACTGTTTCTGTTTATAAAAATCGTAATAATCGCATATCACTCGGATCATAAGATTTAGAAGCCTATCTATTAGCCTAGCTATCTCTATTTTAAAATAGAGGATTCTATACTGTTATACTAGATAATCTTATATTTTAAGTCCTTTTTTACCTAATCCCTTAATATAATCAATCTATAGTGAATTTGAGGTATTTTTATCTTTTATAGTTACTGTTTATATAATCTTTTTTTATTGTAATATTCACAAGTACCTTCTCTAGAGATATAATAATCAAGAGAATAAAATAGAAGATTAGTATACTAATCTAGAAGTAAAAATTGTTTTTATATATTAAGGTGTGAGGCTCTAGACGTTATATGCAGTATATACCCCCTCGGTGCACGTTCGGCACCCTCGGAAGCCTCACGTGACATTCGCCAAGACACTACTAAAGCGAGGAATTACTTCTACCGCACATACGGCGAATATGCGACGGATCAGCAATCAGTTTGTACTTATATGAAGCCAATACCATAGTTGCCAAATCCAGTGCTTCGCCTGCTTTCTAAACAACCTCCTCACATAAGGTTTTGTATCAAAGTTTCATTCATTATATAAAAAAAAGCGTTCTCGCTTTGTTACACAACCATACATAGTTAGTTATCTCAGTCACCATGACTGATATCATGTCATGTGATAGTCCACGTGACTTTAGCTATATAATAGCTTTATAGTATAATTACAATAAGATATCTTTTTTTACTTCTACTACAGTACCTTTATAAAATGATAGTATATCGGTATACTAATCTAGTATATCTTCTCTAATTCTGAGCTTATAGAATTATTTACTAAATATTTAAGTACTTTAAATAATTACTTAACTAACTAAAGACTTCTAATAATTTTTAAACTAGAAACCAATTTTTATAAATTTTTACTCTCAATTATTAAACTAATATTAATAATGTTCTAATATTATTATTTTATCTTTATCTACTTACTAAAAAGTATTAAAAGTTATTAGACTATTAAATTTTATTAAAGATTTATTTTCTAGATCTTAGTAATTATATTAGTATAATTATTTATATATAAAATATTATCTTAAGTAATAATTTTTCTTATAAATTACTTTAAAATTCATTAAAAGATAAGTTATATTAGTTTTTATATAATATAAGTTATTAAGCTATATAATCTTAATTCTAATAGATTTCTATTTAATAAAAAAATACTAGATATTAACTAAAATATTACCTATTTAAGTAATTACTATCTTATTATTTTTACTTACTAATCTAATATTAATCTATATATCTATTTTACTTATATTATCTTTGCTTTAGAATAACTTTTTTTTTAAAAATTCCTTATTTTCCTTTGAAAATTTATTAAATTCTTTATTTAATATTATTATTACTTTTTATATCTCTAAGCAAGCTATTAAGCTTAGATATTAACTTCTCTATTTTTATATTTACTTAGACTCTAATTCTATTTACTTTTTTAATCTATTAACTATTAATTTATTTAATTTTATTTGCTTCTTTTACTCTAAACTATTAATTTTAAAGAAATCTTTAAGCCTTTCTAGTTCAAAGTCTCTATACCAGTTATTTAATTAAAAGTCCAAAATTTAGATATCAAAGTTCGTCTATTTATCTAGTTAAGATATTAATAAAAGTAATCTTAATAGATTAACTAAAAAATTTTTAAAGCTAACTAAGATTATTAAATTTTTAAAATAATTCTAAGCTTAAGTAAATTAATAAAAAATCTTTAATATTAGCTTTATATTTCTGCTAAAACCTTTTAAAAAAGTATAATTTATTTTTATTATTATATCTTAAGAACCTAATATAATTAATTAGCTATTTATTTAAATTCTAACAGTAGTCTCTAACTTAACAGCTTTAGAAGTACTAACTAGACATATAATATATATTTCTTAGTTACTATTTATAATAATTTTTTTTACTATCTTAGCTATCTTAAGACCCTCTTTAACTATATTTCTAATTAACTTATTAATTCTAATATATAATTCATTAACTATATTCTTAGTTCTATTAGCTTTGTTTTAACGAGACATTACTTCTAATCTATTTAAAATAACTAACCTATATAACGAAAATTTCTATAATACTAAGTTAGATAATATAGCTAGAAATAATATCTTATAATTAATTAATTCTTAGTTTATTAGCAATAGTCTAATAACAAATAAATAATTAGCTACTTAAATGTAGTTACTTTTTAATATTATTAATTAAATTAATAAATAAACTATTAATAATTTAGTATAAATCTCCACTTTAGTAGCTACTTTGCCCTAAGAATCTAGACTAGATTCTATATTAAATCAAAATAATAACTACTATAGATATAAAAATAATTATTTATAAAGATCTTACCAATCTAATAATTTTAAGTTTTCTAAATAGATCCATTAGAAGCAGAAAGAATTAGGATTCTTCTATTCTAACTTAAAAAATAAAGACTATATTAGAACTAGTATAGTAGTTATAATTAATTAATAAATATTTTACTATAATATATATGTTTTTATTAATATTATTAAAGTAATTACTAAATTTAAAATTAAAAAAAAGGTTAGAGCTTATTTATATATATTACTCTATAGAATAATTTAATAATAATTTGCCATTAAGTTGACCAAATTTAAAAAAAATTTACTCTCTAAATATCTTCTAAAGAATAACTAGATTACTCTACTTTTTTACTATTTCTAACTAAATCTTAGTCAAACATATAAGACTTAGATAAATTCTACTATACTAAAGCTAATATTTAGAACAAAAAGTTACTAATAGCCTTTATTCAGAAGATTATCTAAACTACATAAGCTACTAGAACTATATTAATTTAGACTTAACTTTTCCACATATAGAATTATCTCAACCTAGACTATAAACAGAATATCTATTAATTAAATAAATAATCTATCCTAGCTAAGTAGATAAAAGAGATAAAAAAACAATACCTTATCTAATAAAAAGTTAAGAATATTTAAATAGAATAAAACTATTAATAAAATAAATATAGAAAATTTAATTTAAATTTTAATTCTTAAAAAAATAATAATAATTATAATTACTATAATAATAATAAATTAAATAACCACTATAGATCTAAATATAACCAATCTCATAATAAGTTATAAAAAAAAAGAGACTCACAGGACTACAGTAAATCTAACAATAAATCTAGTAATAATTATTATAATAACTATAAAAGTAAATTTAATAATAACTAAAAATCTAAAGATAATAATAAATCTAATAAAAAAAAGGACTAAAAGGTCTACTACACATCTAATAATAATAATTACAACTCTAAGGATTTAAATATCAATAATAATACTTTAAATAATTATTTAATAATAATTACTATATCTGATAATAACAATATATTTAATAACTTAAATATTAATAGCTATTATATTAATATTAAAGCTAAATTCTTTTATTTATATAGATAGAACTTACTATCTAGAAATATATTTATTAAGTATATTAGTAGCTATACTAGTCTTTCTAATTTCTTTAATTAGAAGTCTTAAGACCTAATAGATACTCTATCTTAGTTAATAGTTAAATTAATAATATTAATAGATAAAATTTTTATTAGCTTATACTTTAAAAAATAATACTATTATATAGTCTTAGTTTATATTTATAAAATTTAAAATATCACTTAAATCTATTTTAATATTAAATATATTATAACTTTTATTAACTAAAGTTTTTTACTGAAATATTTTAGTGCTATTCTACTAATTAAGATTAATAGTCTCAGTCTTAAAGATATTAATAATAATTTAAATAAGCTAAAAAACGTCACTAAATTTACTATTATATTTTTATCTAAGATTAATAGTATATCTATCCTAGCCTTGTTAAATATCAAAACCTATATTATTAAGAGTTTATCTATTAATCTATTAATAAATATAGATATACTCTCACACTATAAAATTAATATAATTTTAATATTATTTAAATTCTATATAGTTATTAAGTCCTATAATAATATTAAAATTAATTTAAAAGTCCGCTCTAAGGAATATAAAGTATTAAACTATTTAGTCTACTCTAAAAATAAAATTATAATTTTAATAAACTTATCTATTAAAGTATTAGTTTAAGTCTAGTTAAATCTCTTTAATAATAAAGACTTTATATTTTTTTTAAAATATATTAAAAAGCTTATACTCTTTTCCTATATTATTAACTCTAATTTAATATAAATTAAAGTATCTAATTTTAATAGCAAAGATTAGACTATCATCTATTATAAATATATTAATAAATTAAATAATTTTAAAAATATAAACAGTCAGTATATTAATTAACAGGTTAAAAAAGACTTTAATAAGTTCTTTTATTATATTATTAATGAATATAAAGCTTATAATTTAAACCTAGCTTTTATAGTACTTAGCCCAAATAATATATTAAAGTACTAATTAGATAATAATATTATTATCTTTAATATTACTAACTAATAGGTCTAGTATAAAGCTCTTTTTAAAAAATTTAATATTTTTTAAAATAAAAGCTTTGTAGACATCTTTATAAAATAATAGATAAAGATCCTAATAAAGCCTAGATAAAAAGAAACCACTAAAAAGAACTATAAAGTCTACTTCTAAGATCCTAAAGATAGAGCAATTATTAATAAAGTTTATAATAAATTTCATAATTAGAACTATATATAGTAGTAGAAAGATTACTTATCTTTAAGCTATCCTATATTTATTATATAGCGAATAGTTAATAGATTAAATAAACTAATATTAAAGCCCTAAGTTATATTAAATATATAAGTAACTAATAAATATATTATCTATAATATCTATCTAATATCCTAATAAAAGAAAATTATTACTATATTTAAAAGTAAGAAGTTTATATCAATCTATAATATTATAACTTTTTTTTTAATAGAGAGTATATTTAAAATATTAAAAATATCTTTATATTATAACTTATAAGAATTAAAAAATATATATAGTTATATTAATAAAATTCATTAATAATCTAACATATATATAATATATAATAGATTAACTTCTTTATAAATTTCACACTTTCTGTTAAATCTTTATTAATAATATTATTATTATATCTAATATATTTAAAAAATATTTATAATACCTACATTAGTTTTTATAAAAAATAATTAATCTAAATATCACTCTTAATCTTAAGAAGGTATTCATTAGATTTCTATTTATTAAATTGTTAAAGAAGCACATATTATCTCTAAAATTATTAACTCTAACTAAGTATATCTAAACTATTTTTAATATTCTTTTCTTAATTAATTTTAACTAGCTCAAGATATAGCTTAATCTAACTAAATAGTTCAGAAGTTAAATACTAATATATTCTATCATTACCGCGCCACTTTAAGCCTATAAAACAGCTCTCCTCAAGCTAGCTTCTAAGTTAAAAAAAAGACGCGCGACATATATAAAAAAAATATAACTAGTAAATATATCTATTAAAAATTATTAATTATATAAAAAAATTTATATTTATTTTTAAAAGCTTTTCTTTATTTTTTATTATAATTCTAATAATTAGCTATATATAGACTTTAATATATTAAAAAAGAAATATAAAACATTTTAGTATTATCTTAAAGTAAAGTCTAATAATAAACTATATCTAATATTATTAGTAAAACCTACTAAAGCAGTATTAAATTAATAACTAATTAAATCTATTATATTTCTTAGTAGAGAAACTATAAATACAGAAAAATAGTATTAGCCAATAAAATTAAAAGTTATCTACCTAATATAATTACTTTAAAAAATTTAATATATTATTAAAAGCTATAAAAAGCCTTTAATTATTTTTATTAATCACTTAATAATACTAGCTATCGCTAAATAAATTACTTTAATAATATCATTAACTAATAAACTTAATTTATATTTAATCCTAGTATTACAGTATATATAGAGATTTAATATCAATTTAATATATAAATTAAAAAAATTTAATATTATTGCTAATACATTATTACAATTACTATCTTTAAATATTAAACCAGACATACTATATCTTAAAAATATTAATATCTTTTATAAAAATCTAAATATATTAGATATTAACAAATCTCTAATTTATTCTATATTACTCTACTAAATAATAAAAATATTTTATAAGAAGCTATTTTAAAGCTATAAGAATAATTTCTATCTCGTTAATATTATTAAGACTTTCTTTAATATTAAAAATAAACAATATATAGATCTAAAAAGCTTATAACTTAAACTTTTTTATAAACTTAATAAGAACGGCCTTCTATTTTTTATAGTATAAAATACTAGTATTAAATAACTTTATATTCTAAACAATCTTATCTTTAAAATTCTCTAAAAGACTTATAACAAAATAGACTATAATAAAGCAAATAGGTTTATCTATTAACTTAACAATCTCACTATTTTATATATTACTAAATATACTAAAGAATACATCTAGATCTACACTAAATATTTAAAAAACTAAATATATTATTATAAACTGTATAAAAGTTTATAACTAATCTTAATATTAACTATATCTTTCTATATACTAATTGTTAACTTTATTATATATATACTAGAATTTAAAAAAAAATTTAATATATTACTTATAATTACTAATAAATTTTTTAAGAAAAAAACTTTTATCCCTAGCTTATCTAAAAACATAACGTTAAACTAAAATAAGAAACTAGTAATACGTCTAATAAAAGGCAACTAAAGATTCTTATCTTAAATAATTTTTAATAAAAACTATAAGTTTGTTAATAACCTTTAACAAGCCCTGTTTAAAGCTATAAAAATAATAATATTATTTATAATTACCTAGCACTTATAGATAAATAGTTAGTTAGAAATTATAAATCAAATTATTAAAATTATACTATAATACCTACTTTAAACATTTAAAAACCCTAACTAATAACTATTATTTCTATCTATACTTTAGTCACATTTAAACAGCATATACTTATAATTAATTAAAATCTTTTTTTACAAAATTATATATAGAATAAAGCTATTAAATAAAATTAATCTACTCAATCTATTAGCTAAAAAATTCTAAAATTAGTTATATAGAATTAATACTAAGAAACTTATTAAACTTACTACTATAGACTCTAAATATACTTTTAACTATAGTTATTAATAAATCTATTTTAAAAAAAACAATCAAGTCCTAGTTTAATTATATTAAAAATATAAAATTCCTACTAACTATAACTCAAAATTAAATCTAAAACTTTATTAAAAATATACTAGACTCTATTTAGTTAAAAAATAAGTTAGTAAATTTATTTATAAACTAGACTTATCCTTTACATAAAAAGTTTATTCTATCTTTTTAGTTATTTATCTAGAAAAATAGCTAAAAAAAGCCTAAAGAAATATATTTATCAAAATAATTTCTACTAATACTAACAGTATCAAAAAATATAAAGTCGACATAATTATCAATAATAAAATTATTCATAAAGATTAAAAAGCCATACTATTTCTAGAATTTTATATTTATTAAATAGACTATAATACAGATAAAGATAAATAAATCCTTAAAAAGAAACTAAATAGTTGCTAAAAACTACTAGATAAATATAAATAGTTAGATAAAGATAAAAAGCTTCTAAAGAAATTCTATACTTCTAAAAAATAATAATAATAATTACTTTATTATAGTATCGATATTATCCTGCTTTTTATTTAGAATATTATAAATATCTATTTATCTTATAATAGATATCTATAATCTATTATAATTTTATTTTATTATTAGCTATTCTTACTTATTATCTTATTATTCTTTTATATTATTTTATCTTTTTCCTACTATTAGACTCTATAATATTTTTTTTATATAGTAATAAGTATACATCTAAAGGACTAAAAATTCTTTTACTAGTTATATAGGAATAAATAGCCTCTAACATTTTATAATCTAAATAATCTTAACTTTCTACTAAAATAAGCGAATTTATATAGAGTATAGCTAGTAATATTAATAAATACACTATAGTTAATTTAATTTATACAAATAGTAACATCGTTAAATATATTATAATTAACTTTATTAATATAAGTAATAGTGCTTAGTCTTTTACTATTAAATATAATATAATTAGACTCAATAATATAGTCTAATATATTATAAATAGCCCCTATCTATATACTAATATAGTCAGACTTTATCAGAATAGCGTCTTTAGTAAAGCAAAACACTTTTTTTTTAAATTTTAATATAGAATCTATAGTACTAAAACTAAAAAAAAAAAAGAAAATTAATCTTATTAAATTATCTAATAATAAAAAGTTATACTCTTATAAATTTTTTAAAAAAAAATTTAATCTTTTAGATTATCTCTTTAATAATTATATTTATAATTTAATTTAGTAAATATAAAACAGAATATCTAATAACCTATACTATTATAAAGCTAACTTTGATATAATATATAATAAAGCTAAATAGTAAAACTTATATATTAAAAATATTAAATATATAATTAATAATCCTACTATATCAGTATCACAGCTATACTTAAATAATTAATATAAAAAAATATTAGTATATATATATATCCATAATATAAATTAAAAATAAGAATAGTAATATTAGATTAATAAAAAGATTCTAAAGAAGCTAATTAATAAAAAGTTTTAAACTATAAAAGAATTAGATAATAATAAAAAGTCAATTACTAAAATAAAAATAATAGTAATTAAGCTAAAGTAAAAAACTTAATTAACTATCTTTATAAAGATTAAAATTATTAAAAAAACTTAGTTACTTATCCTTACTAAATTAAATATCACAAAAAAGAATATTAAAAAGAAGACTCTCTTTAATATCCCTATTAAAGTCTTTTAAACTAAACTATATCTTATTCTTTCTAAAACTTTTATATCTAAACTTTTATAACCTAATATATATTAGCAATAGTCGTTATACTAGTAATAATTATTATATTAGTAGTAGTTACTGTACTAATAATAGTTATTATATCATTAATAATCGCTATATTAGTAATAGTTACTATATTAATAATAGTTATTATATTAGTAATAGTTATTATACTAATAATAATCTTATAAATTTAATAAATTTACACAAAGTTACTTCTAGAAATTAAAGACTAATTAGATAGATATTATATTAAACAAACTATATAGCTTTCCCTTTATAAAAAAAATAAGTAAAATAATTAACTAAATAGTCTTTAGAATATATAGATATTAACTATATTTTTTAACTTTTATAATATACAATATTACTAATAAAATAATATTTTTTAGTGAATATACTAATACTAATAATATTAATAACTACAAAAAAATATACCATATATAATAAACTATTTAGATAGCTAAATATTATTATTTATTACTAAACTTAATTTAAAAATCGATAATAAAATTATACTTCTCTAATAATAAATAGATTAACTTTTTTATCTCTTAACTATCTATCCTAGCTTATAATTTCTTTTATCTTTAAGACTAGTTTTTTACTTTCTATTTTATTTTATTTTCTCTATAGACTAGCTTAATATTTTTTTTTTAATCTCTATCCTATCTTACTTTTATTCTTATATATAATAAGATTTACCTAGCTATTTTTAAAACTACTTTTAGTTTTATTTCTTCTTATCTTATTCTTATTCTTTATAGTAAAAATACTATATCTTTTTTCAAATAAAGAGACTTTATTATATAACTATATATAGTTAATTATCTCAGTCACTATAACTAATATTATATCATATAACAGTCCATGTGACTTTAGCTATATAATAGCTTTGCAGTACAGTTACAATGAGACATCTTTTTCCACTTCCACTACGGTACCCTTACAAGCTTTTAATTATTTATTTTACTTCTAATTAATCTATATATATATCAAAAGCACCTATAATAATTTATTTAAAGTTTTTATTGTCTCGAATTGGGCGTCTTAAATTACTTTATTATAATTATACTAGATTACTCTACTGTACTTTCTAGCTAGTTTATTTACTATAATATCGCCTAATTGAATGTCGTGATTTTTACTCAAAACTCCATCTTTAATCCCCACTATTAATCTATATTGAAGCTAATGAAAGATTAAATATATACGAAATATTATAGTTGTGGCAAACACTTTACTATATATACTATTTAGTAGACTAATAATCATAATATAGTGGCCGTTTAGTTTATTAAGTTAGTAGATATTTAAATCAGTGGAGGGTATAGGCAGCGGACTATGGGTTCTGTCCAGTATACTGTGGGCTGCTGCTGTTTCCAGCGGCAAGGCACATATCCATGCGACTGTGTAGTCGTCGTGCGTCACAGTTGTCATTGTGGGTCATAGAAGAGGATCAAACAGGCCAAATATAGATGGCCGGATAATGGCAGAATGAACTGCGAAGCTTTTATAATAATGGACTGTCTCGACTCAACAACACACTTAGATACAATAATTTCTTTCGTTCGCTACTGTTTTACATACCTCTTTTACTGATTGCATTGTCGCATCGCATACGGAAGGGTTTCATTGACATGACTGAAAAAGACCGGAGAGGAGAAGAATCACGATACCCTATACCCTTAAAACCCCCAGTCTTTTCAGTTCGATGCGGTAGTCTTTACTAAATCTACTAATTGAAAAAAGATTTGTTTCTCTTCTGCCCACATTCGTAATTCCGCCTCGGTCGCAAACCTCGACTTTACCTTAATCCATCCCGATAGATAACACAATGCGATGGAGATTTCAGCATTGCAGTAAATAGAAACCAGGGATACAAAAAGAGAAACTACGTTTCTGGTGATATGAGAACCAGCAATTGTCGAATTCTGGATTGGTTGAGTGCCACCCGCTGACATTGGAGCATTTAAACAGTTCGCTCCCCTCAACTGGACGAAAATTTCGGTCACTTGTCACTCCACTTCTGTCGCACGTTCCAAATCACTTTCGCGACATTCATTAAAACCCTACCCTACACTTTGAATTTTTTTTCCCCTACCGCGACGACAAAATCCTCCTGTTTTTCTCGACGATCTCGAATACTCATTATATCTCCGCTGCAAAGGAGAAGAACAATCGATGGAGTCCTCGACGACCACCACTGTCACGCGAGAAGTTGCAACGGCAGAAAAGCAAATTCCAGCCTTGACTACATTTCAAACACAACCAGACAACGACGAGCATCAAACGGATCGCATCAACGCATTGCGCTTGATTGCCGACAGCGTCGCACAACAGCGCCAGGAGGCAAGTCGAGCAATAATCACTCATCCGATCACCATCGCCGTTGTTTTAGCCTTGTGTGCTGTCTTTTCCCATTACATCGATGATCTTGCGACTATTGTGACTACGACCGCAGGTTGTTTGATGGCGGGGATGGCTGGAGTGGGTTATCTCACTTACGGATACTTGGAGCTTGCAGAAAAGACGGGAACGTGGTCATTTTTACGCCCGGATGCGAATTCCGACAAGGAAGACATTCTGATAGTCACCAAATACGGTGAAGATATTATCGGCGCACTGGTTTTGAGATTGTTACCCGTCTCCGAGAACAAGAAGAACCCCAAAGTCGTGGCGGCCATTCGTGCATGGACGGTGAAACAGCGGTATCGCAACAAGACTTTTGGAACCGCTCTGCTGGAGGAAGCGATTGTGTTGTGCAAGAAGAATGGGTGGAAGGGCCCTGAGTTTTCGCCGGATCATGCGAATTCGAAGCGTATTCTTCCTGGGATGTGTCACAAGAACTTGGATCGGAAGGAAGCGAAAGCTCGGAAATTGTTGGAGAGGTTGATGGAATCGAAGAGGTAGATGTGTGCCTTGTGTACGGAGTAAAGCGCGATATCCTAGAACTTGCAAAGTTTTCCATCTGTATTATCATGACTTTATCATTCGATCTAAGATAACCAATGTGCCAAGATACCAAGACTTGTGGCTTGGCGCTGACTGACGAAATCCGTGACGCCAAAATGTTCGGATTCTGAATCGCAATACGACCAGTCGTCTCCAATCAATCATGGACGGAGTCTAACTCATTTCACTGATATTCAAAGCTCGTACTACGTTCTGCACTGTGGCGAAGCGCAGAATCCGTCAATCAACAAAGAATGATTAGGAAATAGGAGAGCGACTGAAAAACTTGTCGCCGAGGCTTCCGATCGTACCCTTCAACATCGATCGTGGATGCGAAAATCCACGTCGTCAATTCGTTTTGAGTTCCGTTGACACTGTGTTTTAATAGTTCAGAGCTTACACAACCAATCCGTGAAGCATAATCTTCTCGAACGCCTGTACATAGAAGAAGAAGCAACAACAGCGGCGATTGCCGAAGTGTGCGACCGCAACATTGACGTGGAATCCGTATCATTGCGAAAACAGTCGGCATGACCTTCAGGTCAGTTCAGCCGGCAGCAAGGACCTGTCGCGAGTAGACACCATCTTGATGACTGTTATTCGCACACGATTTGACGATGAGCTCCCATGAGCGCATCACGCTTGGCTGCTTGATCCGCCGCATTGTTCCTCGGAATCTCCTCCTGGCCCCGAATACAGTAAAGAACTACATTGATATCGTTGTTCCTACGGTCCGTACAGTTTTAAATGTATGTTCGATTAACTAGTTAAGGCGCCCGTAGATTTTGTTAGCAACAACACTGAGCTGTTCAACTGTTCGATGTAACCTATTAATAGAACAGGAACTAAGATGCGGATCTCAAGTTTTCTATCGTCTGTGTCATCGACAAATTGATTTGAATTCCTGTACCAACTTCTGGTTCCTCCTCTTCCTGCTCTCTATCGAATTCGTTGCTACGTATTCTGCTTGTATGGATGGACGTTGTCAGGTGGCTCGGTTCAAAATCGAAAAGACCAAGCGCGTCTTGCTCGACAACGGAGGCAAGACGGGTAGCAGTCGTCGTTCTTACCAATGCCCTCGACGCGCTGTTGAGCTGGCTTAAGTTTTGCATGCGACGACTGGATTGTTGGCTCTGGCTTCTACTTTGCCCTTCGTACTGTCCTGAAGAGCTATAGGAGTCCTTCTTTCGTTTAAGTCCTTTCTTGAGAATCTTTGTAACAAATACATTTGCTGTAGGAAGACAGGAGCAAATCATTCCAGTGGCTATCTCTGCAGATCTATTTCGCAGTCAACGATAATATTCCAGGAAGACGGTCTTGCACGAATGGAAAGGAACGAAAAAGAGAGAGGGCGGAAAAGCTAACCCTAAGAGGTCTAACCGAGTAAATAACCTAGTTGGGTCTTGAGAGACAGTCTCGAATATAGCGACGAGCCGGTATAAACTGAACAACGTCGCGAAACCCCCAGCTCCAAGAACCACGGCAATTCGCAGCTTATTCTCTCGCGGCATATGTAGTGACCATGTTAAAGTCAGAGACGAAACCAGAATCATTGCATCGGTAATGAGGCCGACTAGACAATCGGTGATGAATAAAGCTCGCTGGTCCAAGCATCGTGCCGAAGCAGCGCTCGCGGAGGCGGAGGAAGTCGATTCCCAGTACGCAGAGATGGGAATACAAACCATAGTCTTAGCCAGCAGAACGGCGAAATAATAACAAGACATAAATGCCAAAAAACAGTAGATAAAATATACCCTGTAATGAACGGGAGAGAATATTCGGGTGACCATCAAGAGCAAGGAGGATTTGACAAAGGGTGCTGCGAGGCCGTAGAAAATCGTCATGCAGTACTCTAACTAATGAGTCATGTTAAATTTCTGGAAAATAAAGAATAAACTAATACGATTTGCCTACTTGACGAAATATTACCTCTTGCTCATCGTTGACATTCAGTGAGTAATAACCCGCGCCGTTGGGAGCCGCTAGTCAAAGGAATCATCAGCTTCATTTTCCAAACAACTATTTTCAATTCGTACTTACTGGCAATACCGAGCGCACAATAGGCCATGAAAAATACCTAGCAGTTAGAGAAGCCAGATTAATGATTTCCCAGGGAATACGTGATGTTGTAGAAATTACCCAGCCGATGATGCAGCAATCTAGCATTCACGTCAACTTATGATGGGGACCAAAAACATAAAAATAAAGGCAGCGGGCGAGACTGACAGTCTTCAGCTCCTCCGTGTCGGTGACTATGAGAGTATTGTACAAAAAACCGGACGCTAACGAATCCAGTGCATAATGCAATACACATAATTTGCGTTGCCAAGTTAAGTCGAGATAATACAACCTCACTAACAGCTGTGTCGTCCATATTGCATTTTGTTAGGCCCCAGTGGCGACATCCATCTTGAATCTCAAAAATGCGTCCCGTCCCGTATATATATATAGTAAGGACCCCAAAACGCAACTAGGTGCAGCTCTGCGGTTCTATAAATGATTAATATTCCACCCATCTTCTGGTACCGCGCATGGCCACCTGGCAGGCAGGAAATAGATCCAGGTAGAACTTCGGGAGTCGGACCGACCTATTTTGGTCATGAGGAAGAATTCTCCAATCCCAACTATCAGTCGAGTATGTCAGTGGCTGACATGGAACTTGGTTACAATAGGATTCTGCTATTAGCTGATAGGACATCACTGTGGATACCCGCCGTAACTTTAAACTAGGACCCATAAGATATGTGGTTAGATTTGTGGGGTCTACAAACGTGCAGCTGGGTGTATTTCAATCACCCAATATTCATAAATAGGAGAATGATTGGCTATTCTTACACTAGAAGACTGGGAGACTATTGACTATTGACTATAGCTAGCTTAGCGGCTAACGTATTTCACGGATTGTACCTGTTGCAGGATGAGCTCGGTGCTTGTGTGTCAACCGAATCGGGTGATTACTAACCGACTCGGCTCCGAGTTGGTTCCTAGGCAAGGCTTCCTATTTGAGAACGTAATTCGCTGATCCCCCTGAATTAATTGGGATTATGCGCTTGGATCAATTTACTAAGGAAACGCCTATATAAACTGATAAATTACCCATGTAAATTAGAATAATATGCTCCTCATAATCATCAATTTGACACATTTACCAACCCCAATTTTGCACCAAGTCTGCCGACTTATTAAGCAGTGCCAAGATCCCGCAGTTTGTCATTGTGGCGCCGTCCCGTGACCTTGCCGAGCCCTGAGCCCTAAGAGATATCTACAACGGGATATCCCTTTGTTCTCATGCTTTCCTAATTCAGCACCGACGAGACCCTACGCGCTTACAAAAAGCTGTAGCGAGATCGCGCACAGAGTCTTCTCTTTTCTTTCCTTTCTGTATGCTTAGTTTTACGTCGATAGGCTACCCTGAGGAGTAGGATTGAGCAAGTGTCACATCCGTTACCCCTGAGATAGTTTTTGGTTAGGCACATAGAGACCACAAAAACGTTGAGTACGCTTCATCAAGAAGCAGTCGATCCCTAAACGGAAGCGTATAGCTGATATACCTGTTACTGCTCATAATCCTTGGTATCCAGATCTTTCTCTGAATCCTTAACAAACACTATTGTAATTTTGGGGGTAAAAGTAGGTACTAGATGAAGCTTGACAGACTGCTTAGTCAATCAGTCCTCCAATATAAAGTTAGGTCTTGCCATGTTTACAAGAGCCGGGTGGAAGCGGCGAAAAGCATCACATAGATAGATCGACGAAACACATTGTTCAGGAGATTTTACCACCCTAACGCAGACTTAACGGCTGAAGCTAGTACCTGGCCTTCAGCTGCCTGTGTATTAGCGATGGGATGATAATCGCAACCAGTTGCGGAGCCTTCGGTAGGCCAGTCCACAAAATGATCGTTTGACCCAATCTGCGAGACTGCGTTCTTCAGAGCATTGACTTGCGTAGTGTGCGAGTAGTCTCCTGACGGATAGCCATCGCCGAGCATCGGAGAGGAGAGCAAGAAGTATTGTGCATTCGCATAGTGACCCTGGATGGATTTGACAAAGCTGACCATGGCGTTGGTGTATGTGGTAATGGCAAGTTTAAGGCGGGCATCGTAAGGATTTCCGGACAAATCATAGAGAATATAACCCCAGTCATTAGTACCAAGGTTGATAACAACAACATCAGGAGTCTAATCCAACGGGAAATTATAGCTGTTATCGGCATCGTTAGCACTATAACGGGTGTAGAGCGTCGGCATGGTGGGATTGCCATCGGGACTGGCCGAAACGTAGTTCCGAACCAAGCCCCTGCCGCTGTATGCGACGACGCTGTAATCTGTGTTGAGAGAAGTAGCTGCCAAGGCAGCATATGTCTTAGGATTGTCCTCAAGCGCAGCAGAGTTGCTGCAAGGAGCAGTACCGTCTAGACCGTAGCCGACCGAAATTGAGTCACCCACGACCTCGATCTTACGTATGGTGGCCGCGCTCGCGATTAGAGCGCCGTCGGTGGTGACGTCGCCAATCCAAATACTTCCAGTGGCAGCTTCGGAACGCTTTCGCAGCTGCATAGTGTGATTGCCCCAAGACAAGCCAGAAGAGGTTGAAATGGATGAGCCAGCGACATTGGAGATAACTACCGGGTCGATATTGTCGATGAAGAGGTCAACACTGTTGCTCCTAGTGATCTGGGTCACAGAGATAGGGGCAGAAGTACCCTCAAAAGTAAATGCTACTCCGGTGCTCGGCCAGCTCAACTCCTTGGTTGCAGGATTGAATCGACCGAGATAGTGGATATTACTAGCCGGGCAGCACTGCCAGTACTATTGATTGAAATACGCGCAGGAGTATCCAGAAGTACAAGTATGTCTCCTGTGTAGCCGTCACCACCACACTTCGCCCATGCCGGAACCTCCGCGGCTGCAACAGCCGCGATAGTGAGGATAGTGAGATAAGGTTTCATGGTAGAGGGAGTGCAGCCAAGTCTCGTAACTCGCTAGAGCTGAAAATATATTGCGTTCAGAAGCTAAATAGTTGCACTTGAAGACAATCTCAAAGTTATTCACCACAAACCTGTCCCTCTAGACAAGACTCACTCTTAATGTCTGGGTTCCAGTGGTAAAGTGGCCGGACGAACGGAAATTTCGTCTCCCTACAAAGGAGGTGCCAAAATTCTGCTAATTCGCAAGATCTACATTAATCTTAGGGATTGAACCATTACTGTATGAATGAAACAAACCGTAATTCAAATGACAGCTTCAGCCTCATGCTGGGTAATGGCATGAGGAAGTCTTAGGGTTAGCCAATGAACGCAATTAGTTGCATGAGCAAGCATCAATAACCCCAGTTGCTGCGAATGCTCACATACTGATATCCTGGGGCTAGGTTCCTTGGTTCAGTAGGAGTTGGCCAAAGAGCAAGCAACGTGGGGGTTGAACATAATAAACTTTTATGCGATGAAACGACAGTGGGCATGTGGCGTTCATGCGAAGTTGTTGAGTAAAGGACCTGAGTAATCAGACTCGGCGAAAGCCGCCATCGAATCTTCATTCAGAGTCGTGCGGTGATGAAACGGCGATGGAGAAGGGGCTGATTCCTTATCTTTGCCTTATGCTAAGCGCTTACCCTGCCGGGAATCATTTCCACTCCCTCTTCAATGAACCCTTGAACCCTAGATTTTTGTTAGTAAAAAAATAGCCCTAACCCGAACCCTATTTGCCTTCTACTTCGAGGCAATTGGATATTTTGGATAGGGAGGTTTAGAATAGTTCTGTTGCTAATTGCTAGGGTACCTTGACGGGAAAGTTGCTTTTTAATCTTAAGAAAGCGTTCGTTCTGTTAAACCTGTAACGATAAGGAAGAAGGAGAGGGAGATTTCATTTAGATATGGTACACAGTTTATGCTGCTAGTGAAAGAAGTCAAGGCAAGCGGCGAAGGAGTTCTGGATCTAGGCCGGAAGAGAGGCGTAGAGATGAAGATGCAGAAGTCCTTCCACTACCTAACATGCAGCAGCGCATGTCAGGTAGGGTCCGGAAACGATATAGACTTCTTGATGGATATGAAACACCTTAAGTAGTTCTGCAGCTAAATTTAATCTGAAAACAAAGGTCTTTCTGATATATAAAAAATCTATTAGACCTTCTCTGTAGTCCGAAGATACAAGCGAAATACTCGAAAAACATAGCAAAATCTACATAAAATATGCATACAGCGAGGTCCTACTGTTTGTTCTGTTTGACCACCCGCGGGTGAGGACGAGGTCTAGGTGGTGCAATCTAAGGTCCCGACATCCATTACCACTTAATACAAGTTGTTTAGCTGAACATGATTTGCAGGGCCAACGAGAACAGTCGATATGATCAGGTCGCCTTGAAACATTGATTTTTTGGAATGCACTACATTTCGTTTTCCATTCTCCCTGCGATCTTGTTTCGTTTACATACCAATGCCCACCCTTTTATTTATCCACCCTACCTCCCATTATATAGGATCGGGCGCTCGAAAGACAGGAATCATGATCAACCCGTTTTGCGTGACTCCCAAACAGGGTTGATCACACACTCTGTCGTTCTGCCGCATCCAGGGCCATATCGGCTTTCTTCTCGGCCGGAAGTAGCTCAGCGTCTTCCCCATCGAAGATAAGGGCCATTTGTTCAAGAGTGCGACCACGTGTCTCTGGATAGTAGAAATAGGCAATCACGAAGAAGGTGACAAGGAAGACAATGAAAGAAAAGTAGTACTTCCAGCCGATGATCTCCAAGGCTATGGGGTTGATAAACATGTTGAAAATACCGGCAAAGATACCCGCAGAATATGTAACACTGAAACCCCTAGATCGGAGCCTGAATGGCCAGATTTCGACGGGGTAGGAGATGACTAATGGTGTTCTAGAAAAGGTTAGCCGGGAACAGAGAATGACGGAATTGGATGGACCTACAAGGCTATATCATAACCTGCAAAGAAGATCAAAAGAGGCGGAATGACGGCGGTGCCAACGGCAGCGTTGCCGGTATTGGCGAAGGAGCCCGACAATCCGGTGATGATGATATAGCTGACCAACATTGTTGCCGCAGAAGTGAGGAACAGAGGCCGGCGTCCTAGCCTTTCAACAGACACAGCGGCAGCAACAGCCCAAAGCAAGTTCCAGATCTGCAAGCATGCGGAGATGAGCGTCTGGTTCGTGACGCTGGTACTGCCGACGGTCTTGAGGACAAGAGCGAGATAATAGGAGACGACGCTGTTACCACTCCATTGACTGAAGATACCCAGAGAGACCGAAATGAGAACTCTCGATCTGTTGCCCTTCGTTTTGAGCATGTCTGCGTAGCTGGACCTGGCGTGGGCCTGTTGCTCAGCGTTGATGGTTTTTGTGATCTCAGTGGTTTCAAACTGGACAAGAGGCGAATTAAAATCTCCTGCGGCGTGATACGTCGCAATCACTTGGGCTGCATCATCGATGCTATCTACCGAGATAAGCCATCTCGAAGATTCTGGTGCCATGAGGAAGCCGGGAAATGCCAAGGCTGGAAGGAGAATCCGGAGTAGAGATGGAAGTCGCCAATCCCAGGTGCTGCCATAGTTTCTGGTTCCGAATGTGACTCATGCGGAGATAATGCTGCCAAGGTAGAAGCCGCACTGGAAGCAAGAGGCCGCAATGGCTCAGTGCGTAGGATACGCGATCTAACAATAGGTTCCGTTGAACTAGTTACCAGTTCAATAGTAAAAGAAATTAACCTTTCTTAATAAAGTTAGCATTATATTGTGGTGGAAAAGATGAACCCCGTCGTAGTGGGCGAGTGTGAGTTGCAAGACAGTGCGTGTAGAAGTTGCCGTCCCGTCTGGTGCAGAGTCGAGCTCAATCCTCATGTAAAACCTTAGTAAAAAAGCTCTCAAAGAGATCACAAGGCATATCAATCTTCCATTTCAAAAACTCCTCGAATTCCCCTAATGTCTAAAACTATGAAGCGGCCGTGGCTCCAGTAAACGCATGGCTCCGGCAAACCGGATAAACCAATTTGCCGGCCAATGTGGCGGCTTCCACCACCACAGTACTTTATATTATTAATAATGTAATTTTTTTTTAGATAATAAAGTTTTTAAAAAATCTATTTATAAAAAATATATAAAAAGTATTATAAATTCTATAAATTAACATATATTTTAGATCTTTAAATATTCTTTCTTTTAATACTAATATAAACTTTATTATCTAAGAATTTAAAGTAAAGGCTAAAGTAATAAAAATAAAATATTATTAAATACTAATTAAAGTCTATTTAATAATTAGAAAAGTTAAATATTACACTATATTATTATATAAAGTATATATAATTATATTTATAAAGTTTAATACTAAGATTAATAAAAATATTTATAAATAATTATTAAAGCTATTAATAATACTATAAAACTAAATAGAATTATATTAACTATATTTATTTTTAATATCTATCTATACTTAATGATAGAATTACTACTGTCCGCTTTAATATTTTACTATATTAAAATAATAAAAATAGTAATAGTTAAATTTATATATAACACTATATAATAATAAATTAATAATATGTTTAATATTAAAAATAGACTAGTAGTTAAAATAACTTTAAATTTAATTTTTAAAAGTAAAATTAAAATGTAGTATAAAGAATCTATGGTATTTGCACATTTCAGGCCCAAATTGGCGTTTTCCCGTGTTTTACCGGCCCAAGGTTCGGTAAGCAAATAATTGGATATTACCGATCTTTGGCAGGCCGGTCGTCATTAGGTTTATCAGCAGCACTTAACGTATTTTATAGTTATCGTACCGAGACTAACTATGAGTTACACTCCCGGCTATGCCGAAAACGAATCGCCTCAGCTCCACGATTCATAGCAACGCCTTGTATGCCCCCACCTCTGGTAATGTCAGCCAAAACGTCCACTCCGTGCATGCGTAGTCCTAGTCGCCACACATATGTTGAACGAACATGTTCACCACATGAACAACAATCAGTTCAATTATGCTTCGTCCCTTTTGCTTTGTGGGATAAGGAAACGGTATACTGTACGACGAACAACACTTATAAATGACGTCAATATGTCATAATCCAGTCTAGAACTTTCTATGTTGCCTTTTGAGCGGCTATACTACAAGTCTACACCGTGTTTGAATAGACTTTGGTGTAGATTAGATGTCATTTGACGATCCGTTTGCGGGACATAAGCTTATACTTGTAGGAAATACTAATAACTTTTGACATCATGATCCATGTAAGCTGTTGTCAATTTATTCAGTTGCCCATTCAAAAGTTCAATTGATCGGTCACTCTTTAGACTGAAAGATGAATGCGGAAATGTTACAGAACTAGACCGGTCCAAGCTTTCTTGGATCAACTAGGTACAACATGCATCATTATTAATGACTACTTAACGAGGGCACGTCTAGATGTGCTGAAAATGCTTTCGTTACATCAAAGTGATAAGTACAATTAGCAGATTGTTATTATGATTTCCTTTCTTAGGCCATATTACGTCGATATGATTAGATTGACTAGGGCATTCCTGTATGAATTTTAGATTCGGTCAATATCTAGGTAGCTATAGGAGTACGAAACCAGTAATAGACTGGGGACATTGGGTGGCCATTTGAGACGTGGAATAGAAAAGACAAATTACTTAGCTCCTCTAGGTTATTTAAATGGCGGACGGGAACCATCAGAGGCACATATAATTTTGTAATTTTGTATCTTCAAAAACCCCACATTTCTCTCCTGAAAAACACTCGTACTTATTATATCACACTAATTATATTTCCATCCGGGACCATGTCTTTGATCAAAGACAAAGCGTTTTACTACATGAACACTGATGTGCAACCTGGACAAGTTTTAAGTACAGAGGATGGTTCTAATCTAGTGATATGGTAAATCCGCCGTTGTTTAATAACACCTTAAGCAATAAATACTCTAACATTATAAAAGGGGATCCAGTGCTGGTTATAACCAGCAGTGGCAAGCTCATAAAATGGCAGAACCTGATGAATGGGCCTTTCAGTCAGCAGAGTATCAAAACTGGATTGCGGCTACAGGTATCGGTATTGCTCATATCATGACCAACAGCTCCTCCTGCTAACATATAGCATAGGCGATGATCAGCAACTGCAGCTGTCGACGCTTGATCCATCACTTAACCAAATATTGAGGTGGAAGGTGTCAGGGCCCGCAGATGCTAAGACGTACGTTGATCTATGATCCATACTATTCTCTTATTACTAAGCTAAAACTGGCACAGAATTACGAGCGTGGCATATCCTCAGGACGTTGCGGATCTTAAGGATAAAGTTCCCAATAATGGAACTCCAATAATTCTCTACTCCTCTAATAATGGTTTAAACCAGAAGTGGGGATTTCAGCTTGTTTAAGGACTGCAATAGAGCAGTTTGCAAAATTGTCGCAGTAATACGCTTTGATATGGGTTTTTTCCCCTAATTGGATTTAGGTTTTCCCTATATCAATCATTATGCGAATGCAAAGGCTGGTCGTTTATTTTTTATACAATATTGATTGTAGTGCGGGGAGCAGGCCAATTCTCTTGATACTAAGTGTAACGCGCTACTGGCCGAGCGTGGTGAAATGGGGTTTCCTGGGTGATGTCTGTCTCAAGCTTTCGGACCTTCGAGCTTTTCTTCCACCGTACTGTCGTGTATGACGCCTTAGACAGACTCAGGCCTCCCGGATGCTTGTAAAGGTGCGTCGTTCGAGTACGCCAAGTAAAACTTCCTTACTTGTAGAATGTTTTGTATATCCGGAGACGATTAGAAGAAGGCGGTTTCCCGCTCCCTTCAACCTGACTGGCTAGCTATATTGTGACTGATTCTTCCTGAGAATGCTTGGTTCTTGGTGACCCATCTATAGGTGTTGACCGCTCATGTAGCAGAGTTCGTAACACCATTATGATATCTCGCACTCTTTTCTATTCTTCCCGGATTTTATGGATTACTTCTATATTGCAACAATTTTTAACAATATATGTCCCCATAAAAAGCATACTTAAAGACAAAGCAAACTGACATGATACTAGGCCACGCGAGGATAGAAACATACAACCTGGATTATGCTACTCATAGCACACGCCTCGCTTTCTAGAACAGCAGCCACTCATACTTTCTCTATTGTTATATCTACATATCGGAAATCGCCTTCAGCGCTTTGCTGTTTTGCACTAACATCATAGACGCACCGCCGAAAGAAGGTATGGAACCCTTGGCCGGGGTTCACCTCAAAGCTTAACCAGGCTTTCTTGAGGTAAGCCTTCAGCTGGGCAAAAAAATCTTCAATAGGGTTAAAATCTGGAGAGTAAGGTGGTAGACATAGCAATCTGACCCCTGCGTCAGAGCATAGCTATTTAACTTGGTCCGAATGATGAAAGGATGCGTTATCCATAATAAGCACCGATTTCGGCTCCGGCTATATGCCACAGTGCTGGAGAAGCTGTTCAATAAACGATTACTAGCATTTGTGGACCCCTGGAAGATCTGAGCAAGCACTATGCTATCTTGAGTATAAACAGGCAAAATTTGATGCTATTGTTCCTAATAAAATCTATATATCTGGATAGGTGTTGTACTAAGAGGAGACTAGCCAGTTTGTTTAAATCCTATTTGTTTATTATATTTGGATTCATTAACAAAGACTAGCTGATTTGGTTTGAAATTAGCGATATAATGTCTATATTTATCTCGCAAATTTTGGTCGCGCTCCTTTGCTTTATTCTATACTGTCTTTTTCAATCAATCCATTGAGGTAAGGGCCCTACTGATGCTGCTAATTGTTATGTATATATTAAACCCATCTTATAAAAAGATAGCTATTTTATACAAATATAAGATAGGCTTTTTGATGAGATAATTATAAAGAGTCGTTACCATCTCAAATGTGATAATGCGTGGTTGATTAGCTGAAATTAGCGGCGCTCTAGCGATGCCAAACTGTTCCAGGTTCGACTATATATAATAAACTGATTGTTAACTGTAATTAATAGTGTTACTAATCTCTGGTATTGCGATCCCATCACTTAACATATCACAGATAAGTTGAATTTCCAATAATGCAAGTCTTGGTGCAATATCATAATCATAGAGAATGGACTCGAGAATAACTTGCTATTGTGTCAGGAACGAAGCTTAGTCACGTTAATAGCTAGTCCAGTACAGGTAATTTACAATCTATATGGCATTTGTATAATTCTTAGTCAGCCTAAAAATTAGTTATATATTAATTTTAAATATATAATTAAATTCTCTATTTCTTAAGTATTTAATTAATATATTTTATATTTTATTTAGACTTAGCTATAATAAGTTATATAAAAATATAAAATACTATTAAAATTTTAATATTCTAATAGTACTTATTAAATTTCGATTACTATTATAAATAGATTTATTATTACTTTTATATAAATATTTGTTATAATTAACTATAAAGTACTTTTAGTATATTTATATTAATTATAATATATATATTATAATATAATAAATCTATTTTTATATTATTTATATATATTATAGATTTAATATAGTTTTTAGATTTAATATTATTCTCTACTTATATAT
>JAMAGK010000062.1:0-42714 GCA_023626135.1 Talaromyces sp. R2412 | reverse complement strand
AATAAATTTAAAAAATAAATAAAAAATTAAAATAAGAAATAAGATTAGTAAAAATAAAAATCTAAATTATATAAAATTAAATAATAATTTATAATCTAATAATTTAATATCTTAAAAAAACTATTTTAAATAAAAAATATATCTAAATATTTATTATTTTATTTAAAAAATATCTAGGGCGTTTTAAAGTACTAAAATTATATTAAAATAGAATTTTAAAAAAATATAATACCTTTATTAAATAGATAAAATTCTAATTTAATTAATATATTAAATAGTATAATTATTATTTATATCTAAAGATTATTAAAGTAGTAGATAATTTAATAGAGATATAATTTCTATAATATAGAATTTTTAAAAAAGAATATAGAAAACTAGAATAAATTATTTAAAAGCTTTTTAGATTATTCAAAAACTTTAAAATTTAGATTTTTATAAATAGTAATATCTAAGAAAACTTTATAAATTGAAACTTTATAAAAGATAATAATATTTAGACTAATATAGCTTTTTAAAGAGTAAAAGCTATTAATAAATATTATATTCAAATTTATAATAGATACTAATTAAATTTAAAAATTAAAAATTTAAATAATTTTTATTAAATTAATAATTATATATTTAGTATAATAAATATTTAAAAATATAATTTTATATTAGAGATTATTTAGTTATAATAGATTAATTTTAATATTAATTAAAAAAAGAATATTTTTAGATACTAAATTTATAGTTTAATAAATTAGATTAAAATTATATTACCGATAAAGATATATAAAGAAATTAAAACTAAATATTTAATTTATTAGTTAAATCTAAAAGATATTAAAAAAGAAAAAATTTAATTATATATAATATTGTGAGGTAAGGTTTGTCTGCAAGACTATATAGTGGTTATAGGCTCCTACTCGGAACTGACTCGGAGGTTACTAGGTGCTGAGGTAATATAAAGATTTCTAGGAGAAATAGACTTATATAATTTTAAGAATAATTCGCTTAAGGCTTTTTAATCCCTGGAGGTAGGTCTTAAATTTATAAATATAATCTAGAAAGTATCCTATTTCTTAATTAGATTCTATAAAGCGAGAATAAGAGATAAAGCTTTTATTTGTGATATATTATATTAAGATTATTTTTATATAGTAGATGGTCTGTATAGTCTGGAACTAACTATTAGAGGCTTGGTGGATTAGATTTTATAAAGCTGTTTTTTTTAGAAAATCTTGTCTTTAAGATTATTAAAATTTAAAATTAAAAATAACTTTAGTTATTATTATAGGGTTATTTGAATAGTTGATTAATAAAAATAAATAATATCATTTTTTTTTAATATAGAAAGTGGTTGAACAGTATAATAGATAAAGTGGTTCTATACGCGTTTATCTAATACGTTAATATAGATAAACTTAAAATATTTTTTTATTAAATATAATAATATCTCGGTAAATATTTTATTTTGATTTTTTATAGTTTTATAAGTAGTTTATTAGATATTTTAAATTATAAACTAATTAATAGATATATAATTTATTTAGAATTTAATTTTTTATTTATTCTATTTTATTTATTTTATTTTTAATAGTTTTTTATATTTTTAAGTTTGTTAATTAAATTATCTATTATTAAAATAATTTTAATTTTGATTTAGATATAGGAAACACTAATTTGCTGTAGAAATATTAGCTTTATTTACTGTAGCTGTAGTTATAGCTAATATTCTAATTTAATAAGATTTTTTGTTAATTTTAAGTTAATTCTTTATAGATTAAGACTTTTATAGTCGCTTTCTAATTTTAATATATTTTATTAGATTAAGAATTACTTTTTAAAATAGTTAATAATTTAATATAAGATAATCTTTTTAATTAAGCTGTTAGGGTTATTAGCTTTAATCCTAACTTTGTTTTTAAGTAGGTTGTTAATTAAATTTTTAAGAAGGTAAGTGATTCTTATTAATATTAATATTGATTTTATTTTAGAATCTAGTTAAAGTTTTCTGTTTTTTTTTTATAAATTTTGATTTAGAGTCTAGTCGAAGTTAAAATATTAATTAATGTGTAAGAGAGGGCTGTTTTAGTTTAAAATAAAGTTTTTAGGCTAGGTTCTGATGAGGACGAGTCTATAGTGGAGGATGTCTTTAAGATTTCTTGTTATATATAGACTGACGTTATGATATTTATACTAATAGATCTAATATTAGAGTTTCTAATAATAAATTAATTATAAATTAATAAAAAGTTAGATTTTTTAGAATTTTATAATTCTAATATTAAGGTTTTATTATATATATTTAGTGTTTATAGTTTATTATTACTAAATAGTTAAAACTTAAAATAGTTAATAAAAGTTCTAGATTAATAATTTAAAGTTATTTTTCTAATAGATAGATGTTTGGTATTATAATAGAAGAATTTATATTTTTATTATATTAAGGTGTTTAGTATATATTAAATATTTTATATATAATTTTTATTTAATTAAAAGTGTTATTATTATTTACTTTTAGATATTAAATATAATTTTATATTAAGCTAGTAGTTTATTTTTTTTTAGATTATATAATAAATCTATTAGTAATATAGTATTATTAAAGCTAGTTATTAAATTTATAGTGACTAGATTAAAGTAGTTAAAAATGATATTTATAAAGATCTCTTTCTATTATTTTTTTAGTTATAGATTTATATAGTAGTATGGTGGTGGAAGCCGCTATATTGGCCGGAAAACCGGTTTATCCGGTTTGCCGGAGTCATACATTCATATAGGCCGGCCGCTCCATAGTTTTAGAAGAAGGGGCGATTATGGTAGTTTTAAAAATGGGATATTGATGTGCTTTGTGATTTCTTTAAGAGCTTCTTTACTAAGGTTCTATATAAGGATTGAGCTTGAATCTGCACCTGACAGGACGGCAACTTCTACACGCACTGCCTTGCAACTCACACTCGCCCACTACGACGGGGTTCATCTTTTCTACTACAGTAGGTATATCTGTAGCTAACTAAATAATAGTAATAAAAGTTTATTTTAACTAGATAGAAGGTATTATAGTATAGATTTTTTAAGCTGTAAATAGTATTATAAGTAATAATTCTTTTCTATATTAATATATATGTTAAAAAGTCGAATAATAAATTTATTTAGATATTATTTTTATTACTGCTTTAACTTTTTAAAGTATATATTTTTGTAATAATATAGTTTAGTCTTTAAGCTAATAATTTAGTAATTAAAAATAGCTAAATAGTTTTCATTTTATTTTTAGATAATAAATAATAAAAGTCTTATTTTTATAAAGAATATCTTCTTTATAAATTTTTATTAAATTTTAAAATTTAGTAGAAGAAATAGGAAGAGTAATTTAATTATTTATTATAAATGTATAGAATAGGAAGATTTAATTTAGTATAGATAAGTTAAAGTCGTTTTAGCTTTAAGTTAAAGTTAATTAAAAGCTATGTTTTTATAAAAAAACTAAAAAATCTAATATTAAAAAAAATTTTTTATATTTTTAAGATTTTTTTTATTAATCTATAAGTTTTTATAGAATAGATACTTAAACTATTTAACTAAATATTATTTTTATTTATAATAAGTTTAGTAGTTAATAATAGCTTTAATTTTTTATTTTTTTTAATTATTAATTAGGATTGTTTTATATTTCTAGTTAGTTTTTTCGTTTTTTTATTTATAGTATGGTTCTAGTAAGGATATATAGAATATAGAATGAATTTAGCGTTAACTGCTTAGTAGTTTAAGTTAGTAGATTTACCGGCTTATTTTATTAATAATCTTAAATCTATCTTTAAATAGAAAGTCTAATTTCTTGTTAGATTTAAAGATTTTAAGATTCTTTTTTAATAGTATTATATAGTTATTTATTATATATTCTTTAGATTAGTATTTATTGTTGTACTAAGTAATTTATGAAGCTATAGTTTTTTTTAAGTACTTTTTAGCTTACTTATAGATTTCTTTTATTTTTTTTATATGTTCCAGTACGCTTTATATTGAAGAAGAATTAATAAGATTATTAAAAGACGCTTTTAGGTCAAAGCCTATTAGGTTTTTAAGTAGAGATGTCTTTATATTAATATATTTAGAGTTATTATATATAAATTAGACTGTTAATAGATGTTTAGTCTAATCATTTTATTATTAGTTTATATAGTAATAAAGATAATATTCTAATATTTAATTTATTTATTTAGTTTAACTATTAGTTTATAGACGGAAAGCAGTATTAAGTTAATATTTAATTCTAAATTAAAATATTAATTTAGTTTAGAATCTGCTAGTAAAGAGGGATTTTTTATCAGAAATCATATTATCTAGATAATTGTAAATATTAAAAAAATTTTTAGTTATTAGATTTATAAATTTTTTAATATTTATATTCTTTTAATAAGGAATAAAGGTATTTAGTTTAATAAAATAATTAATAATAATTAATATAGTATTATAGATTGTTTTTTAAAGTATATTTAAAGATAAGTTAGTAATAAAATTTATAGATAAACTTTTATTTAGTTTTGATAGGACTGATAGAGATTATAATTAATTATAAAGCTAGTATTTTTATATTTTTATAAGTTAGTATATTTTATAAGCACGAATATATTTATTCACATTTTAATTTATAAAAGATTAATAATACTTTTGATTTAGTAAATTAGAAATCTTTATAATACTGAAGTAATCTATATATAGATAGTTATAATATAACTTTATAAAGATATTTTGTAAAGCTATATCTTCTAGAATATATACCTTTTTTTAGTAATATAGAATATTATTTTTAATAGTTTATGTTAGCTTTAGGTCGACTTTAAGTTGATTTTTAGATGAGTCTGTTACTTTAGATTTAGAAATCTCGGTTACTTTAATTATTTTTTGTTTTACAAAAACGTTCTTTTACTGTAGTTTTTATATTAGATTTATCGTTATTGACGTTAAAGAGCTAAATACGTTTTTAGCTTATACTGTTTTAAGTATAAATTTTCTTTAATAACTTGTTTAATAGGTCTTGTTGTCTTGCTCGCCGTTTCTTAGTAGATTTTTATTAGATCTTTTAAAGTCTGCTCTAATTTTGGGATTATTTTTTAGAGATATTAGACTTTTTAGCTTTATATAAAGCTGTAAAATATTAAGCTTTAATTTATATTATAAAGTCGATAATAAACTAATATTTTTTTCTCTTTTACTATCTTTAAAAAAGTCTAGCCTCTAAGATAGAGAATTTAAAGGGTTTTTTATCTCTAATTTATATTTAATCTTAAAATTATAAACTAATAAAAGCTAGACTTATTTAATCTATTTTATATTTAATTTCTTTATAAAAAAAATATATATTAAAT
The DNA here is from genome assembly GCA_023626135.1 of Talaromyces sp. R2412. NCBI lineage: Eukaryota > Fungi > Ascomycota > Eurotiomycetes > Eurotiales > Trichocomaceae > Talaromyces > Talaromyces sp. R2412. The sequence goes on along the minus strand of JAMAGK010000062.1, from coordinate 37,357 downwards.
TTTAGTAATTTATTTATATATAAATTATATATTTATTATTTTTAAAATAGTAATATTACTTTTAAAAAATATAAACTATTATTTTTAGTTCTTCATTATATATTAATTAAAGCTATTTTTAATCACTGTATTTTTAATTTAAAAATATTACTAGATACTAGTATACTTAGTTTCTAGTTAGAACCGAATTAAAGCTAGATTATAAAAATATAGCTTCTTTATCTATTTTTAAAATATTTATTATAATTTTAATTTTCTTATCTAGATTAAAATACTTTATAAAGCTTATTAAAAGATTCTTTTATTTTTAGAGTCAGTTTAAATGTATATTTACTTTTTTTAAGTTCACTTTTAGTTATATTAGATAGTAGTATTATTAAAATAGAAAAATTTTTATAAATTTTTTAAAGAATCTAGTAAAACTAAAAAAAATTTAAATATTATATATAGATTTAGATTCAGACTAATTATAAATAATTTTAGTATATTTAATATCTATTAAAATTTTAAATTTATTAATAATATAGCTAAAGAATATTACTTTTTGTTAATAGAAACTATATTTAGAAACTTTTATATATAACTAGTAATTTTTAAACTATTATAATATTAGTTTTATATATTTTTTATATTTTTTAAAAAATTTAAAAAAGATTAAAATATTATTAAAATATATAATTATAAAATTATTAATAAAGTTTTTTAAAGTATTATAGATATAAATCTAAAAAATAACAAAAATATTAATTAATCTAAATAACATAACGAGATATTTATAATAGTTATATCAGATTTAAAAACCTATTTTTTACTTATTTTTTTATTTAATTTTTATGCAGTAATATATATTTCAGAGATTAATTTTAGTAAATAATTTAGAACTAATAAATTAATCCAATATCTTATCAATTTTTAATAGCGGATAGCGGTTCTTAATTGTGATTTTATTAAAATCTTAGTAATCTATATAAACTCTTAATAATCTATTTATTTTTTTAATAAATAAAATTAGTGTATTAGTTAGGCTTATTAATTCTTAGATTTGTCAGAAAAATCGATAACTCACAACCAATTATACCCCTTATGTCAGCAACCGCTGAAATGACGCTACATATACGGGCTATATGAAAAGGATAAATACGGAAGCTAGTCTAGATAGGCTTAATGAAACAGAGCACTCAGTAAGCTAGGATGAGCTCGTAGTAGGTGCTACGATATATCATATTAGATGATACGATATAGTAAAGCAGGTACTACGATATATTATATTAAATGATACAATATAAGAATTATATAAAGATATTTATTTACTATTATATATCTAGCTTATTATATTTTATCTTTATATTATAATAATATACTACTATTGCTTTTCAACATACCTTACAGTCTATCATTACGATAATACTCTATTTTTATACTTAGATTGCCTTATAAATGTTCCTCTTTTAACTTTAGTTAATAGAATATCCACCGCGATTTACATTTTGGTGACGAGTTGTTGGATTATTTAACAATAAAACACCTTTATAACACGAAGTGTGAGAACTAAGTAAGTAATTAATTTTAATTAACATGGCAGGCAACGCTCTAGGACTAGTCTTAACTGCTAATAGTATCTCTAGAACCACTACAAGCACCTCGACAATTGCTATTAAGCTTTGGGATGCTCTTACATGCATCGAAGCCCTTAAAGTAACACGAGGCAATTAGTTAAAGATCGAAAAGGTTGAACCCTTTTTAGGAGCGCCAGGAACTCTCGATACTTTTTTTATTTAAATAATAATTTATTTCGCAAATAACGTTAGGAAGTATGACGGAGAAATCGGAAAAGTTTTAGCTATATCAAGCTTTCTTATAGGAGACGCAATGAAATAGTTCGCACTATATATGAATAATTAGATTAGTAATATAACCGACCTAAAAGAACCTAAAACTATTTCCTTATTCAGTAGCTACGACTATTTTAAAAGCAAACTAAAGCAACTCTATAGAACTATTAATAAAGAATTTGTCGCTATATATAAGATATAAAACGTTAAATAAATTCGATCTATAGAAGAATATATCTCTAAGTACTTGCAAGTGTCTAACAGCCTTAAGTACAGCGACCAAAGGCACAGAGACTAATTCTATTGAAAGCTCAAAGAGAGTATTAAAGATATAATCTCTATAATATATCCTAGGCTAGAAACTTTTCGAGATATAATGGAAATAGCATCATATATCAATTTCTAATAATTTAACTGACAAATAGAAAAGAAAAACGGATAATACTTTAAAGGAAATTATCAAGCCAATATAGTACGACGCCGAAGACTATAGTACGATAAAAATGGAGATGTCAGAATGCAACTGAACATTATAATTAATAAAAAAGAAATGGTATGGCGTAAGAAAGATAAGGTATGCTATAAATGTAGGTGAAAAGAATATTATTCACGATAGTATCGCTAAGGACAGAAGAATCAGAACAATGACGTCAGCTTTCAGAAAATTAATACTGTATATTAATAAATTACGGCTATATACCAAATTATTACCATCTTAGATAAAAGCGACGATAAACAAGAAGAATAGATTGACGAAGTTAAGGACTTCTGGGGATTACAGCTAGAAAAAGAATTTTATGAGGTATTTTAAGGATATAGGAATAATAGCCTTGGACAACTCGAGGGACGCCTTGAGCAGAGTTTAGAAAGGGAACCACCCCAGGAAGAAAACGCTAAACCGGAAGAAGCGCACCCCCATTCACGACACGGTCAAAAGGAAAAAGGACCAATTGAAAAGCCCTGTAGGGAAGACCAATATAGATAAACCGCTGGACGGCGTATTAATGACCTTTTATCAGGAAGTGAAGACCAATACATCCTAATGTTTCAAGACGATAGAAAAGATGACCACATTGACTATGAGGACTTGGATCGAGAATTAAGCACCCCTGAGAAAATAAGATTGGCAGAAGTAATTAATTGGGAAAATAGAAAACCCTAAGGAATATAACCGGTAAATTGGTTAACGTTAATAAAAGAAGAATTTAAAAAAGAAAAAGAATCGCGAAAATACATGAGTACCTTCGAACTATAAAAAGAAATTCACGATAATATTGATCGATTACGAAAATTATGACAAGAAATTACTACGAAATTCCTGGAATAAACACTGAAGAAAGCGGAAACAAACTTAGTGAACCTTGAAACTTACAAAGAGTTCTCGGAAATTGAATACGATAATCTTATAATCAAATAATGTAGTTATACGATACTATAAGTGTTATACTAAGAAGACTCTATTCAGACCTGAAAATACTATATTACTGAATATAAGTAATATCGGTAATAGACATACTATGAGTATAAGTTATACAGAAAAATCAATACTACAATAACAAGCGAGTTCAAATATATTTTATTAATAAAAAGAGTAAGGATATATCACTTAAAACTTGGATATATAGTAAATTGTTCTTATATGTACTATCCTTAGTATAGAGAACAATATTATAAGAATGTATACTGGATGCAGTGCTATAAGCTAAAATGCCCCACATATCTTGCAAAGAAAGAAATAAATGATTGGACCTCTATAATGTCTATAGTGTTAGAATTACTAGTTTATAACTGTCTTAAAAGATAAGAAAACTGTTAGTGTTTTGCTAGCGAGATCTAACACCCATTTTATAATAATCTTGACCCAGATCAGTATACTACAAGTGAATGCCCATTTTATAAAAAACGAACCATGTATAACGACAGAGACTGGGCAATTTTTAATAAAGCACAAAAACAGTACTTCGATATACATTAAAAAAGACACCACCTCATCGTAAGTATACGAACAGAAGGAACAGTTATTATTATTCACAGAACAATTAATAGATAATATGTAAAGCTACTACTCGACTTAAGAGTATTATTAAATTTTATTAGTGAAAGCTACGTTAAGAAACACAATCTACTGATAATTTAGACAAACTAATAGCAGACTATCTAGAATTTCGAAGGACAAACAACAGTTGAAGGATTTCTATAATAAACGCAGAATATTATAATCGAGTCAGGAGATTTTAAAGAAGAAATTAGGATAGATTTAAATCTGTTTGAATGAAGTGATTTTAATGTAATTCTTAGAATAACTTGGTTGCGGAATCATAATCCGATTATTAACTAAAAAAATAAGATAATAACGATTAATAACAAAATACTATGAACAAAGAAAATAGAGATATAAGAAAGAAAGCCGCTAAAAGTGGAGTTAGCTAAAAAAATCAATAAAATAGATTAACAGTTTGAAATATAAAAGAAATTAAGAAAAGTCTATAAGAAAGAACTGAAAGAAGTCATTAAGAAATTACTAAAAAAGTACTACGACTTCATCGAGTTATTTGTAAAAAAGGAATACCGCCTATTAAAGTATGAGAAGGAATACGAAGCAGAAATATTACTTAAAGAAGGAGCTTAGATTCCTTAAGTAAAACAATGACAGGTTTTATAAGATGAATTATAGACTACTAGAGAATTTATAGAAAAATTTCTAGCAGCAGGATATATCAGGGAATCTAAGGTAAAGGCCTCTATATAAGCAATGTTTGTATTAAAACGCGATAGATCATCATGAATAGTCATTAATTATCGAAAACTGAACAACATTACTAAAGATAACGCAAATAAGACATTATACTAAGAATAGAAGCGAGACCTTTTACAGAAAGCAAAAATTATAACAATGTTCGACGTTAAATAGGGATATTATAATCTGCGAATAAAAGAAAACAATATTTAGAAAACAGCATTCCTTATGGACTTAGGGCTGTACAAATAGCTAGTTGCGCCTATAGGACTCAAAAGACTACTAGCAGAATTCGCCAGGTTTATAATTTATATTCTATAAAAGTACCTTAACATCTTTATTACCATTTACTTTAACGATGTTATAGTATATTCAAAAAAACCTAAGGAACACAATAATTATATACAACTGATTATAACAGAACTTATAAACGTAGGATTGACTCTAAAAATCAAGAAGTGTGAATTCGACACTACACAAGTTAATTATTTAAAGATAGTATACACAACAAATAGACTAGAGATACTAAAAGAAAAAATAGATTCAATCTTGGAATAGCTAACTCCAGTAAATGTTCACAATGTTCAATCATTTCTTAGAGCCACTGGCTATGTCTAATAATACATCAAGAATTACGCTAAAATAACAATACCGCTAACAGAGTTAACCAAAAAAGATAAGCTTTTTGATTGGACAACAGCCAGACAATAGTCTTTTAAGCGAATCAAAGAACTCGTTAGAAACGCACCAATTTTACAGCTATACAACCTAGATAAGCAAAGTATACTACAAATAAACGCGTTAGAATATGCTTTAGGAGCTATCCTCGAATAAATAAACGATAAAGAAGAAACGTAAATAGTTGTATTCTATTCAAAAAAGTTCATATTAGTAGAAGTTAATTATGATGTGTATAATAGAGAACTACTTACAATAGTTTAAGCATTTCGACAATGGCGATATTATCTTTAAGAAGTAAAGTACGAAGTAATTATAAAAAATAATCATTATAATCTAAAGTATTTCATGATAATAAAAAAATTATTGGGACAACAAATATGATGGGCCGAAGAATTAGTTAAATTTAATTATAGAATTAAATATGTCCTAGGAAAACAAAATACTACTGTAGATATATTAAATAGACAACCAGACTACGCAATTAGAATCGAACCTCTAAAGATAAACATTCTTTAAGAAGAATCAGGAGTTATACGACACAATTATACTGTAGTGATTACAACAGCAATTAAAGTTATTAGTAAAGATCCATTTTATCAGAAACTTCGATAAGAGACTGTACGCGATAGATAGATATAAGAAAAAAACGAACTCAGTCAAGCAGAAAATCAAAATAGATTAATGATATAGAATAGAAAAATTAGAGTACCTCAAAACATAACTACAGAAATCATTCAATAATACTATAATCCACTAACAAATAGATACCAAAGAATCGAAAGAACAATCAAACTTATCAATAGAACGTTCTACTTTCTTTATGTTCGAAAAAAGATTGAAAATTACATCCAAAACTGCGACGAATACAATCGAAACAAAACATCGCACTACAAACCCTTTAAAAAAATATAAATACTGAAAGTACCAGAAGAAGTATGGAAAAGTGTTACTATTGACTTTATCTAAAGACTACCACAGTCCAAAGATCTAGTAACTAGAATCATATACACCGATGCTATAATAACAGTAAACCAACTTACAAAATATATTATCCTTAAATCTACACTAAAAAACATAATAGCTGAACAATGTGCAAAACTTATACTATGGAAAGTTTTTATATAGACTGGATTACTAAACGAACTTATCATAGACCGAGATAAGCTATTTATATCAAAATATTAGTAGACAATTGCTAAGGCATACGGAATGCAATATAAGTTATCAACATCAAATTATTAACAGACTGATAGCTAATCTAAAAGAATAATTTAGACAATTGAATAATACTTTTAATATTACTTAGATTGGGAATAAAACAATTAGATAGAACTACTACTAATAGCATAATTTACTTTGAACAATGCGGAAAACGCTACCACGAAACAAGTTCTATATTTTGTAAATCTTAAACGATATCTAAGAATGACATAGTCTGAAGTACAACGAGAAGAACTATTAGAAACAGCAATAGTGTAAGCTAAGAAACTACAAGCACTCTATTAGATAATATTGAAAGACATCAAGTAGGTAGAAAACCAAATGAAGACCTACTATGATAGAAAGCGCGAGGACGCGCTAATCCTTAAAAAAGGGAAGAGAGTCTATTTACTATAATGAACCATTGGATAGAAAAAATTTAATATTTCTATAAAGAGACTAAGCAATAAACTTAATACAATTAAATATAGACCTTTTAAAATTCAAAAAAAACTTATTAATGATAATTATAAACTCTGACTACCTGTAAAAATAAAAGTGTATCCAGTATTTTATGTCATTATTGGAACTAACCGAAAATCCAGAAAACAACGATGATGAAGCAAGCGAAGACGAATATAAAGTTAAAAAAATCTTAAAAAGAAAGTTAATAGATGGAAGAATCTTTTATTTAGTCAGCTAGAAAGGTTATGGATCTAAATATAATTCATAGGAACCTGTTAGGTATTTGAATTACTCTGGAAAGATTTGAGTGTTTCGCCAGAAAGGAACTCCAAGAGAATGTGGTCGAACTTATTATTAGAAAGATTGGGAAAATCTTGAATAGCAGTAGTGATTAACTCGTTTAATTTTTGCCGTTCTGCCTCCCTCTTCTATTCCTTCTCCTTTTTTTTTTCTAATCGCTCCAGTTCCTCTATTTCCTTTATATCTCTTGTTATGAAATTACCAGCACGCTTTTGAAAGAGATCCTTTTATTTCCGAATACGACGAGACCTCGCAAAGAGCTTAGTAATTTGATCTTAAACCGCGATCTCTTGTGACTAAAGCTAATTTTGGGCTATGACAAGCCGCCGCCACTCTTTATCCGAAAAAGACGTCTCAGACTCCACGCATTTTATATTACTAGACGCCTTGATATATTTAGTATAGCGATCCGAGTATTCTGCCTTAACACAAGTTTTATTTAATTAAGCGTAATGGACGCAAAGAATAATTATTTTGAAATCTTTTTATTCGATATGGCGAGTAAGTTTATTTTTATAAATTTTTAAATCTTTAGCTGATATAATTAGACTATTATCACAAGCATAGGAAAATATGAACGACAGTTACTCACCTACGAACATAGATAGCGTACGACTATTTATTATGCTGTCGAGACGCCAGCCTAAAAGGAGGGGATTATCAGAAAAATCAATAATTTACAATCAATTATACCTCTTATGTTAGTAACCGCTGAAATAACACTATATATACGGGCTATATAAAAAGAATAAGTATGGAAGCTAGCCTAGATAGGCTTAATGAAATAGAGCACTTAGTGAACTAGGATAAGCTTATAGCAGGTGCTACGATATATTGTATTAGACGATATAATATAGCAGAGCAGATGCTACGATATATCGTATTAAGTGATACGATATAGGAATTATATAAGGATATTTATTTACTATTATGTATCTAGCTTATTGTGTTTTATTTTTATACTATAATAGTATACTATTATTGCTCTTCAACATACCTTGTAGCCTATTATTGCGATAGTACTCTATTTTTATACTTGGATTGCCTTACAAACGTTCCCCTTTCGACTTCGGTTAATAGAATATCCACCGCGATTCACATCTTGGTGACGAGTTGTTGGACCGTTTGACACTAATATAACCTGATGATATAAATAATAAATTATTATCTAGTATTTGGATTTATATTGGAATATTTATGCAATATTAGGTATTACTATCTTGCTATAGATCTATAAAATAATAGATGATAGTTTTTTTAAATAGAATATAATAATCTTAAAACTATATTAATATAATTCTAATCTATTACTTTTTCGATTTAGGTAATTTTTACTATTTTAATTAGGTATAATATTTCTATACTCTAATCATTTTAAAATATAACTTTAATGATTTTTAATATCTTATTATAATATTACTAATCGCTAAAATATATTTAAACTAATATTATATTTTAATAGTAGTGTCCAATATTTTAAATCCAAATCTAAACCATAATTTGATATAAATACGGGTGTAGGAAGTACTGTGAATAAATAAATAGCAATACTTCAGATTGCCTAGTATAACGCTAACGTTTGTTAACAAAATTAAATGGCGGTACTAGTACCGCCCTTTTCCATTGATGATAGAATAAACTTCTAGAAAATATAAAATTAATAGGATAATAATAGTTCTGGTGGTCGCTGTATGTCTTGTAAGGGTATGGTTAGAGTGGATAAATTTTTGCAACCAACAGCTCAAACCCTTTGAAGGGTGCACGCCTGAGTTGAGTCGAAATTAATAGAAACCTCTTCAATCGCATCGGCAGCTTTCATGATACTTTGAAGTCGTTTATAATGATACGTTGGTTCTGGGTCATCGAATTTTGCTCTGGCCTGTTTCAGTATATCGTTGAGCTGGTCTCCTGTCAATTTTTCATTGCCAGGAAGCTTTAGTGTCGCTTTGGTATCCAACACCTCCCATTTCGTGCCACCGCTCCCGCTTTCGCTTTTAAAGCGGAGGCCCTAGCGTAGCATATTAATTAGTAAGCTTTTTTAAACAAAAAGTCCAAATATTCTGTTCGAATATTATATAGGAAAGTGAGGATGACAGAAATCAAACTTTAGGAAAAAGATAAAACATACCGCCACATTACCCAAATCGGTTTTGGCATCATCTTTCAAGGCTTCATTCAAGACATATGATAATGCATTTTGTATAAGCGGTGCAGTTCTTTCTCGGTATTCATCTCGAATTAGTCGTATTAAGTAATTGGAGTACTTAAAACTCTGTATATAATCCTTGGAAGAGGGTCCAAATCGGCCATAAATATTGTTAAGCGACAACATGATGCTTCCGCCAACTTCTTGGATTATTTCAGCCGTGAAAAATGCTTGCCGACGTTTTCCATTTTTAGGCCATTTCGCGTATTGGATAGGAAAAAGTGTCAATGCATCAAAATAGGCAATAAGACTTTTTTTACCTTTAAATTGAACTTTTGCTATCTCTTCACCAATGTTGATAGGGCTTATAAAAGATTCTTTTGGTGAGGCAGATGTTTGTCCATTCCAACGTGACTCATCTGTCCTTGTATCCTTCGTAAGACAAACTAAGAGTTCGTCTACAGTAGCACTTCCTCTAGCATGAGAGCCTCTGCATGTAGGTGCAATAGTTATCGATTTTCCATCTGAAGAAACTAAAACTTCTAGATGATAGGCCCACCAAATCATTATAATCTAGGTAAATTATAAATAAATTAATAAAATATTCTAATCAAATCATTTCTAGTTCACCATATGTATAAAAAATTACTTACCACATGTGCATCTAGAATTGGTGTCACTCCAGCCGGATCTTGGCTAAACGCAGGGAGGACCAAGTTTAAGAAGCATAAAAAGTATGGATAAAAAAATCTCATAGCGTTGATTTAACAAAAGTAGACGGCGATATAATATAAATTAGAGATTAATAAATCAAAATAAATTATTAAGGAGGATACATAGACTTTTTACGTCTGCATAAGGACGCTATATAGGTCTGTATGGTTCTAACTGAATCAACATCATTCAACTTAATCAATTAAATACCGCATAATAGCTCTAAAAACGCCCTATAGTAGTAGTAAAGAAGCCCAGTTAATATACGAGTTGTTAAATCAAGATGATGTTGCATTGACAGGATAAATATTCGGAGATTAGTGGTTTTGGAGCTCTCATAGAGCGTCCTAACCAGGCTAATCTGACGCCAGCCTACAAGGGATAGAAAGTGTGGGGAGGTTGCAATAATAGAACTGGCAGATCCACTTGGTGCTGCACACTATCAGAACTTTGTTGATGATGATAATCCATTATCGCGGAACGCAGTATAGCGATTATTAGTATGAAACTCTTTTCCGAATACAAAGTCAAACACATTGGCAGCTCAACTCACTTGATTTGCTTTCTTAGAATCTTACATATGATTTGCCAAGAACAGTGTGGCAATCCTGGGGGTGGAGTGGTTTTCGCCTCATTGCTTCGAAGGAGCCAACTAGAAGCCGCTTACATACAATAGTTCCGCGCTCTCATGGCGTTCATGCGCTTTTTACCTAGTAATAGTAGTAATTGTTCCTTAGCCTTCTCTGCGTGTTGCAACGCATTAATACAACGTGACGCTCTCCTCATAGACTGAGAATAAATCACATTAGACAACTTGTCCTTGGTGAATTGGATATGAAATCGTTGTTGCGTGATTTTGATACTAAGGGACAGAGATCCTTCATCCTCTCAAATCTGCCAAGAGTGTTAGGCGATTTCTTTCAATACTTAACGACAGAAATCCTTCATCCCTCTATATCTACTGTAAGCGTTGCGCGATTTTGATACTAATTAAGTAATAAAATTTCTTTATCTTCTAATATTTACTACAAGTATTACAGACTTTTCACTTAAACGTTAAATCCTTTGTTCCCTTATTTCTACTATGAGTTTTGAGCGATTTTAATACTAACAATGGAGCGACAAAAATCCTTCGTCCCCTCATGTCTGCCATGAGCTTTATAAAATGTCCACAACTTGCTTTAACATTCCATAGAAGGTTAACAAATTGATGTTTTGACCGTGGTAGCCAGACCAAAATGCATCTTTATCACTCAGCTCTTGTGGCCATTCTTGGCAGCGCTCTTATAGCGTCCGCGAGCGATTGTAAGTCTATCCAGGTTAAAGCTGGAGATAGCTGTTCAAGTCTTGCACAGCAATGTGGTATCCCAGGAGACGAATTCAACAAATACAACTCAGCACCGCATTTCTGTGAAAAACTCCAAATAGATCAGAATGTTTGCTGTTCAGAAGGAATTCTTCCGGATTTCTCACCAAAAACTAATTCTAATGGCGATTGCTTTGCTTACACAATCAAGAAGGGTGATGTGTGCTCCAGCATTGCTAAAGCTCATCAAATGAAGGCGGATAAGATATCAAAGGTGAATAATGATACTTGGGGCTGGGCTGGATGCGCACATCTTCTACCTGACCAGAACATCTGTCTTAGCGAAGGCACTCCTCCATTTCCATCGCCGCTGGAAGGAGCTATCTGCGGACCACAGGTTAGTCCCCCTGAAAAAGGAATTGATCTCTACAATACTAAGTTGAGTGAATATGAAACAGGTTAATGACACGAGAAAGCCTGAAAAAATGTCGCCCCGGGACTGGGCATATCTGAACCCGTGTCCTCTCAATGCATGCTGTGATAAATGGGGACAGTGTGGTGTCACTGATGAGTTTTGCACTGTTAGCAAGTCTGAAACAGGGTGATGCGACATATTCCTGTCCTAATGTAATCTACTTAATTCTAACTACCTAATAGAGCTCCTGGAACATCAAAGCCTGGCACCAATGGATGCATCTCGAATTGTGGTACATCTATCACTAATAATCACGAAAAGCCGGATGCTATTAGACGTATCGCCTATTTTGAATCTTGGAATACACTGCGCCCCTGTGTTAATATGGATATTTCTAAGCTTCAAGGCAGAGACTACTATACACATATTCATTTTGGATTTGCAAACCTCACAGATGATTGGCAAGTCGATATCAGTGGGTCTCAAGACCAATTTGATGGTTTGGTCAAGTTGTCTGGTATCAAACGCATTATAAGTTTTGGAGGATGGGGCTTCTCTACAGATCCTGGAACTTATAAAATATTTCGAGAGGGTGTCAAAGATGGAAACCGACAGTAAGTCCATTTACACTTTAACTCTTCAGCTGCTAATATTTACATAGGAAATTTGCTCAGAACGTGGTTGACTTCGTTAAGCTGCATGGTCTCGATGGAGTTGATTTTGATTGGGAATACCCTGGGGTGGGTGACTAGCAAGAGTCTTTTTTTTATTTCATCTGTACACCATTCACTGACATCTAGACGTTATATCTAGGAACAAGATATACCTGACGTCCCAAATGACAGTCGCGCCTCAGGAGACAATTATCGGGAATTCCTCGAGCTGGTCCGGCGAATGTTGCCGCCAGGAAAGACCGTCTCTATTGCTGCCCCTGCTTCATATTGGTATCTTAAGGTTTTTCCCATCAAGGAAATTGCGAAAATTATAGTAAGCTATATACTTACTGACCAGAACCTCATATTTTTGCATTATGAAAAAGGTTAATGTCATTTTCTTAGGATTACATTGTCTATATGACCTACGACCTTCATGGACAGTGGGATTACAAGAGTAAATTTGCTGAGTGAGTGCAGTCTTTCGATATCTCTGATCATGTCTAACAATAACTATTAGCCCAGGATGTCCGGATGGTAGCTGCCTTCGCAGCCAGGTAAATAAGACAGAAATCGAGTACTCACTAGCTATGATTACCAAGGCTGGAGTTCCTTCGAAGAAGGTCATAGCTGGCCTTCCTTTCTATGGTAGAAGCTTCAAGATGGCAGACGCTAGCTGCTCTGGACCTCAGTGTCGTTTTACGGGACCTGTTTCACAAGCACAAGCCGGGGATTGTACTGCAACGTAAGTAGGAGCATCGCGTTACACGTACATAACTAGTACTAAAAATTTCCTCTCGCCTGAAGGCCTGGTTACATCTCAAATGTTGAGATTCGAAACATCATTGAAGAAGCGAACGAATCCGATTCACCTGCTAAACGAAGTACTCCAAGTATTAAACAATACCACGACGAAGGGGATGTTCTCATATACAATGAAACCAACTGGGTTTCATACCTCACTCCAGAAAGCTATGCTGCCCGTAGGGATTGGACAGATGGCCTGAACTTTGGAGGCACGTCTGATTGGGCTATCGACCTGAACGAAACTTATAGTGATCAAGGAAAGGGAGAACCGGACGAAGAAGATGATGATGACTACGAAGATGGTTATGAGATTAAAACTTGCTTTTGGGGTTACCAGATCTCTACCCTAGATCAAGTCAACACAGCCATAAGCACAGGCGTGCTGGAGCCTAAGTGCGCCGTTGTTTATGCCCTTGAAATTATGTCTGATATGTTGGCACACGCTTACAATAATTACACCGCCGCAAAAGTCGGTTTCGATGACGATTGGCCTTCCTATGAGGGAGCAATGAAAAAGGCATTACAAGAGATTATCAAAAACGACTTTATGTTGAATAATGCTTCGACAACAAAAGATCACTGGCTAGAGCTCGGCGAAGGCATGAAATGTATGACGCCACTCTTATACCTCTAGAGGATACTGACCATCCAATGTTATTAGACTTCGAATGCCATTTCGACGACGCAAGGTCCGAAGGAATTAATAAGGGAAAAAATACCTTCCCCTGTTCCCAGCTCAATCAAGATGACTTTGTAATTCCAGAGCTTAGTGGCTCGCTAACAATGAAGCTCGTTGATGAGAAGGGCTTCAATGCAAGCCTTACTAAGAAAGCAATTGATCCTGAATGGGTGAAACTCCCAGATAGTGATACCATCATTGAGTCCCCGGATGCCGCATTCAGATTTCATGGATTTCCCGTTATTGATACGAAGAAAGCTCATTATGACAATCCAAGAGGTCCTATCGAATCATTTTTTAAAGACTCCTATCCATCACTGAAACTCGATTTACAGGCAACTACGCTTGACATGATATTGGGAATTTGGACGAACGGCTCGATAACAGATCCTTTGAAAACATATGGTCCTGCGGTCTTTCTAGCAGTTGAAATGGCTGATAAGTTCCATAACATAGCACATACCGCGAGGGGCTTTCATATTAAAGATGGGCTAGAAAAGCTTGACAAGGAATTGCATTTCCTCGTATTGGGGTGTACTGTAGCTTTCTCGGTAAGTAAGGAGGGAAAGAATTTCCATGTCTTCTATATCACTTCTGAATGATTTTTAAATAACTTGGCACATAGGTGCTGCCTTACATCGGCGAAGGAATCTTTTCGGCACTAGGATTTGCAGAGGTTGCTTTCGCTGCCTCAGTTACTGGTCAAATAACCAACAGCCTTTTGGCAATCCAGGGGGTACTGGAAGATCCTACTCCACTTAGCTTTTTCATTAACATATTAGCGATGGTCCTGGGGCCTCTTGATATTCTTCAATATGAAGGGAAACCTATTGCGTGGGCGGCAAGTAAGATTGATCGAACTAGTGAGGGATTTGCTCAGGTGGCTACGAGTTTCGACAAACTTTTGATCAATGATATAAAAAAACTCAGTCCAACTATTGCAAAATTTCTGGAAAGTGTGAAAAGATTCGAATCTAATGTGGTGGGGAAAGTGTGCAAACTTTAGCCTTAGAGTTGGTTCAAGGTTCACTTTTTTGGATGCAGTTCAAAGCACATTTTGATAAATATGCCAGCTGTGAAAGCTAATCTTGCTCGATTGAAACCAACAATTTGAAGTATTGCTAAATATGGGATTTACCAAGCGTTTCATGAGGCAGGATATATACGAGAAAGGTAGAGAAGTATTGTCTTAATCTATTCTGTGTCAAAACTTGCTGTTGTTCAGTAAGCTCGCCACTGGACTTCAGTTTATGATACTCAAGTGGTATTCAGCTATCAAAGGGGATAATAAGGTTGCAGTAAGACAAGAGTATAACTCAGTTAAATAATGCTAAAACAAATAGCCCGAAGTTGTATTTCATAAACGACAAAGAGTTCAATACATGATAAGGAGCGTCCTTTAATAGCCATCGCATGTTGTATCGTAGTTCCCGGAGATACTGCATGCCGGAGGCGACTGATACATGGGCGCCCGGGGGCGCAATTATAGCTCGATTCAGAACTCGATGCGGTTCGAGAATAGGCCGTGGTTGAACAGCATCTCGTTTCAAGTGCCAGTGAGTATATAAATGCCCTAGTAAAAGCATCTGATTATTTTTCTCAAGCCTCTTCAAGGTGTGGACACATGGTAATCTATAAGAAGACGTAAAGGAATGACTACAATAAGCTCGAAACAGTATTAAGAGTAGTCGATGTTGCTCCTGCACTTTTCGTAAAGCTTAATGCGAAACCTAGCCTTGTATAGCTTTAAACATTACTCTAGAAATATCTAGAGGTATCTATGTCTGCTATAAAACTTTTATATAATCTAGCTTTTTTAATTAATTAGTGATAGTATGTTTCATAGCTTATCAAGAGTCGAAAATATTAAACTTAGATATTTTAATATATAATTTGATTAACTAGTAGATGCTTTTTATTTTAAAGTATAAGAGTGAGCATTTTATATTGATATATAGGTGGTTGTCTATCTTGAAATAGCCATATTACTAAAGTGTAAGTGCTAATCTATTTATACTTTAATAATCCTCTTTTTATATAAGTCGAGCTAATACGTTTTGATATATCTTACTGTTTCGAGATACTTTTTAACGAATTTGAGCTTAAATTTAGTAAGACGCTTTTTAAATATTGCTTTATTTGGTAAAGCTATTATGAAATGTTAGAATCTATAAAATTTATCCTATTTATTATTCTTTCCTTAATCGGCCGATTGCCTAGCCTATTTAAAAACTAGTTAGTAATATTATAAAACTGCTTTATTAATATACTATAGATAAATTATAATCTTAAAGAAAAGAAACTAAATTACTATAATATTAATTGCAGCCTGGTACTAATCTGTTAGAATTATAGAAGGATATTCATACTAATAAAGTAATCAAAGGTATTATAGTACCTATGAATAGTTTTTTTCGGATTTATTAGAGAGAAATACAAATATAATACAGAACAATTATTAGTATAAATTAACTTTAATTATATCTAAAAGCAGTATAGCGTACTTGTTCATCTTATAAGTATAATCTAGCAACAAGACATCAAGGTTCTGCTATATATACTACAGAGCCTGGATAGACAAAGAAGATAGTCGTTAGATAATTATTAGAATCTAGTCATACACGACACCAAAAACCTTTTTAATCTAATTAATCTATAAGTATCTAAATATTTCTCTACCCTTCTTATAGGTCTTTCCTTATCGCTGTAATCCGATTATAAACATCCTACTGCGTGGTGAGAGTATCTGAATTATTGTAAAGATAAGTTCTAATATCTCGCGGAGTAATATTAATAGTTATTAGGCTTGAGATAATTGTATTTTTATTATAATTGAAGTAATGATACGCTGGGTAAGTCGATATATTTTAACTTAGTAGTGTGGTGGAAAAGATGAACCCCGTCGTAGTGGGCGAGTGTGAGTTGCAAGGCAGTGCGTGTAGAAGTTGCCGTCCCGTCAGGTGCAGATTCAAGCTCAATCCTCATATAGAACCTTAGTAAAGAAGCTCTCAAAGAAATCACAAAGCACATCAATATCCCATTTTTAAAACTACCATAATCGCCCCTTCTTCTAAAACTATGGAGCGGCCGGCCTATATGAATGTATGACTCCGGCAAACCGGATAAACCGGTTTTCCGGCCAATGTGGCGGCTTCCACCACCACAGTAGGTAATTATGCTAAGTATATTATTTATTTAGATAATAACTTAGTACCTATATATTCTTATTTAATCATTGTTTAGCTAGCATAAAGAACTTATAGTTGATTTATCGGCTAGAAGTATAATAAGTATATTTAATAAGTGTATTAAATAATTATTTATTTTAATTATATATAAATACTACTTTAATTTAGCTATTTAGTGTTTTTAAAGATTTTTTAGTTATAAATGTATATTCTCAAAGCTTTATCTAAGTATTAATAGCTAATAATAAAGATTTACAAGAGCTATATATGTCTTTAATAGGGTTGCCGCGGGGAAGTTTTCCGGGATCCCGGCCAGCCTGGTCCCGTTTTAGGGAATTCTCAGACACCTTAGTCCCATCCCAGGTGGGAACTAGGAAATTCTCAGCTGGGACATAGGGAATTCCTAGATACCTTAGTCCTGTCCCAAGTAGGAACTGGGAAATTTCTAGCTGGGATATAGAGAATTTTTAGACATCTTAGTCCTGTCCCAGGTAGGAACTGGGAAATTCCTAGCTAGGATATAGGGAATTCCCAGACACCTTAGTCCCGTTCTGGGTAGGAACTAGGAAATTCCCAGCTGGGACATAGGGAATTCTTAGACACCTTAGTCCTGTCCTAGGTAGGAACTAGGAAATTCCTAGCTAGAATATAGGGAATTCTCAGACACCTTAGTCCCGTCTTGGGTGGGAACTGAGAAATTCCCAGCTAGGACATAGGGAATTCCTAGACACCTTAGTCCTGTCTCGAGTAGGAACTAGGAAATTTTCTATTTCCTAACTAAGAATTTTCTATTTTTTAGTAAAAAATATAACTTAGTGTATAGTAATATAATATAGTAACATTTATAATACTTAATTTTAAAAAATATATATTAATTCTAATATATATAGTATTATCTATAGTGTAATTTATAATGTTGTAATGCTATCTCTAAATCATTCTCTTTTATCTCTAGACTAATATTTGCTTATTAATTTTTAAAATCATTATAAAGGACTTTGATAAACCTTATCTCTTTATTTTAAATTAGGCTTTTTTGAGCCACTTGCTCTTAGTTTTTTATATTATCTTCTTAATATTTATCCTTATTATTAAGTTTAGTAATCAGAGTAAGATTAGAGTTATAATACTACTTTTTATTATATTTTAAAAGTATAGTTTTTAAGATAGATTTAGCTAAAAGCTTATTTTTAAGATAATGGTATATTTTTTATGTTATACTGAATGCTCGTTCAACATATACGCTAGTAAGTTTTATCTTAAAAATATCCTTTGCTATAATATTAATATTAGGATATAAAGCATAGGTATTATCTTTCTATTATAGAAAAGGATTTTATTTTATATCATCAGTGATCTATATCGTAATTTTACTAATAAAATGTTTAAACTTATTTGTATATCTATTACGCGATTATCTTAGCATAGAAGTTTCTATAAATATAGATAAAATATTTTATAAAAATAATAAATTAGTATGAAAATATTATTTTAAGATATTATCTTTTATTAACTGTAATTACAGGTATATTTAAGGAACTAGAGATAGGTCGTTTATTATTTTCCTTTAAGTAATTTTTAGTGTAAAACTTAGTAATAAGTTTTTTATATTTTTTTTATTCGCTAGCAGTCTATTCATCGTTTAAATAAATTTTAAAATGTATTACTAGATTAAGTAATATAGTTATTATATAAAGTAATCCTTTCTCGTCATATGTCCTTAAATAGTATTTAATAAACTTTTCTTTCCCTACATTTAGAGCTTAGAGAAGATAAATAAAGTCTACTATTATTATATCTTCGATTTGTTTTTTAAGATATATAAATAAATTATTATAAATATACTATATAAGATATATTATTACTAATTTTAATAATAAAAGTGATAGCGTCATCTTGTAAAATAGATAAAGAATAATAATAATATATTTAACTTATTTTTATTTAGCTTTAAAAAGTATAAAGTTTTAAAAATCATTCTTTTTACACTATTTTACTAGTACTGGCTTAAGAAATCTAGCTTATATAGCTATAAAAAATGTAAAATTCTATTAGATTCAAATATCAAGTATTATCTTTAATGGTATTTTATAATCTAACTAAAGTTACTTAAATTGTGCCTTATACATAGGACTTCCTTGTATACATTTGCTCAAAGCCCGAATTTAAAATAGTAATATAGTTAGTAAAATATTACTAAAAAATATTATTTAATTATTTAGTTATTTTTTGAAGTAATATACTGAATATTATAGTATTAGCTATAGATAACGCTATCCTTTTATTACTATCTAAATTTTCATCTATTTTACTATTCTTAATTTTTAAATTTTTTATTATAGTTTTCGCTATAAGCTAGATAACATAAGCAAGACATAATAAACGGTTTTATTCAGTATTCTATTTAATATCTCTTTTTTAAAGTAAGTCTTTAAAAGTTTCTATTAACTGTTCCTTATTATTATTAACATTATCTATAGTTAATGCGAGTAAATAATACTAAATATTAAAGTCTATTACAGTATTAAATACTATACCGGCTATAGTCTTTCTAGTATAAGAATTAAGAAGATGTATAAAAGCAAGTAAAACTTTTTAATACTTTTATTTATCGGTAATATAAGAGCTAATAATTATAAAAAAAAAAAGATTATTTAAATTTGTTTAAGTATCAATTACTAAAAAGATTTTAGTTAATAAGCTAAGGTCGTCTAATAAATCTCTTTGTAAAGTTATATGGAAGTAATTGAAGAGATTTTAAAGTTTAGTGCGTTTTAAGATCTCTATTACACTGTTAAGCATAGCGAATAATATTTAGAATTCTTTATTATTTATCGCTCGAAATAGAAGATTAAATAATATAATTACTTTCATAAGTTAATATAAAAAATTTTCAGCAGTGTTTGCTAAGATTGTTAACGCTTTTGATAAACATAAAAAAGTTTAGAGATGCTTTGGTGCTAGCTAAATATATAAATATTACTTAAAACTATTACCTTTGTAGGTATATAAAATAAATAATTACTTATCTCAAGGTTATTATCGGAATCCGAGCGTTAACGTTTATATTTTATTAAATTAAAATGCTTTTTTAATCCGCCTAGGCTATAGTTATAATATATAAGATGTTGTATACAATACATATTATATAAACATTTTATTATTGGTTTTTCAGTGTAAATATTAGCTATCTAATAGAAATTTTTGTATATATTACTCTGGTTTTTTGAACCCTATAAAGGGCTGTGATATTTTCCTTGAGGATTAGCCTGAAGCTGTAGTGCAATTGGGATATTATTCTATTATTCAAAAAACACAGTCTTATAACTATTATTATACTTAATATAGTGTTTAGTATTAATTATATATATAGTAAATCTTTTTAAATTTAACTCTGTAAAGAGAGTTAGTTCTATTATTTTGGTAGTAAATAACTATAAAGTGAAATTTTCAGACGGAGCAGATAAGGAATTATTGAATAATGCAGGATCAAGAGCGTAACTATAATTAGATTTAGAATTTAAAGATAAAAGAAACTCTATAATAAAAGATAAAGATAGAAAAGTATAGATAAATAATAGTTTTTAATAATAATAATTATTTATAAATATTTTTTAAAAAAATATTCACTATAT
Source organism: Talaromyces sp. R2412 (assembly GCA_023626135.1). Taxonomy (NCBI): domain Eukaryota; kingdom Fungi; phylum Ascomycota; class Eurotiomycetes; order Eurotiales; family Trichocomaceae; genus Talaromyces; species Talaromyces sp. R2412. The sequence continues at coordinate 16,599 of JAMAGK010000062.1, read as the reverse complement.
ATTGTTGTTTTAAGCTATTAAGGAAAGTCTTTAAATGCTAAGTAATTAGCTATATTAATAGTTAAAGGATTATAAATTTAAAAGACTATAACCTTGAAGGATTATAGTCTTTTATTAGTAAAGTTTAATAATTGACTATATAGAGCTATATTAAAATAGGTTCTAAAACTTTTTAATAGGTGGAATTTTACGTAAATGCTCTTAGAGTTTTTTTGAATTTCTTTATTAATATCTAGTATAGTATTTTTAGCTAGTTTTACTGTATTTTAGTCTTTAATTAGAATATTAGTAATAAGTTCTATGAGGGCTTTATTTTTGTCGCTTTATATAAATATAAAAATTAGTTAAGACTAGTTATATTTTATATTAAGTAATAAAAGAATATCTAAATTATTATAAAAAAATGTTATTCTTACTAAAATATTTTTTTTTAATTTTAAGTTTTGTATAAAATAGATATAATTCCTTTGAATCCTTTTTAATTTTATATAAGTGGGAATTAATTTCCTTATAACTAAAAAAGCCTAATTGTTAATATCAATATTTACTTAATACTTAACTATTTACGTATATTATAGAGAAAGCGTGTAAACACGACTATCTATTACTTAATATAGATAGTAGTGGATATTTTTAGCTGTTAGGTCTAATTTAAATCATTTTCTTTATTTTTTTTAGTTTTTACTATTAATTTACTAAGTATATTAGTAAATACTACTATAGACTTAAAAAGAATAGTATATTAATATTACTATTTAATATAAATAATTGATATGTATAGAGATTAAAATAATATTTATATTTTTTGTTGTTAAAAAATAAGAATATTATAGTAGTAATACTTTAAAATAACATTTTTTATTATAAAATAAGAAATTAAATCTTTATTAAATGATAGTATAATATATTTAAATATAAAAGTTGTATCAAAATAGTATATAATTTTAAATTATAAAAATAGATAAATAGATATATATATATATATATAAATATTTATTATTAATAAAAATTTTAATAGTATATCGAACTTTTCGTTTTAATAAAAAACAGTAATATATCTTAGTAACATTTACTACTATATTTATAATATTTAGAGTTAAAAGTTAATTTAATTATAAAACTAAAGTCTATCATTCACTATATAGCTACTGATATGAGATGTTAAGTTAATCTTCTCTATTCATTGTTAAAATCTTCTATATCAGGCTTAGAGCCGTATGATTCGGAATCTCTGTCTATATCTTCTATAATAAAATTATTATCATCTTCTTTATTGTCTTTATCGTCTTCATCGTCTTTACTATTATTCTTAAGATCGGAGTCTCTTTCTTCTCTAGCTTCTTCGTCCTTTTTATTATCATCGTCTTCATTATCTGATTTTATCAAAAATTCACTATTATCAGCTTATTTATCTAAGTAGATGTTAGTAATAGTTATAAAAATAATAATATTACTAGAAAGTGTTATCGTCCTTAAATATCCGCTTATAATCAAGACGGCATTAAATAAATTCCTTTATAGCTAGTTTCGCATCTTTAAGTGTGCTACTAGCTTCTATTAGAAAATCGATATTTTATTTAATGATATCTTTCTTTAGATTTGATATTAAAATGTACATATAGTGGTTAATTCGTTCTATTAAGTCTAGTTTCTTGAATAACTATTCTATTTTTAGTAAATTCTTTAGTTAATGTTATTTGTTAATGTTATCTTTTTAGACTTTACTAGTTTAGAGGCTAACTTATTAGCTAGCTTAGCTAGCTCGCTCTCTATAAAAAGATCTGCTTAAGCTTTTTCGAATGTCTCTTTAATTTTTTAAACTTATAACTATCTTTTAAACTATTTTACAGACACTTTTATCTTAAAACGTTTAGCTATAAGCTTCTCAATAACTTTTTCTTTTAGAATTTTGCGAAGTTTTTTATCGGCATCTTTTTTAATATTAATAGTTAGTTTATTAATTATTACTAAGAATTGTTATTATGATTTTGCTTACTATTTAGCTATATTTTTTACTTTTTTACAAGCATTAGTTTTCGCCTTTCAGTTAGTATTATAACGACGACGAAGTTCAAGATTATTACCCTCTAGTTGCTGGCGTTAGGCTATCACCTACTATACTACGGGATTAGTCGACCAAGTCGACATAATAGGTAACAATACCTAGTAATAAAAATAAGTAGATCGCTTAATTAAAATGACTTAAATATCGATATATTATATATTAAGGTTTATCTTATTTAAATTTCGACATATAGAAAATAGATTTTGACTTAATAGTAAGAAATGACATATTAATTTAAGAATTTTTAATAACAATCTTTAGTCACAATATAATCAGCTTTATTAATTAAAAAGATTTAAATTTCTATATTAATAGTATTAATTTTGATATATAATAGTAGGAAATGACGTACTGACTTTATTGATGATGAGAGAAGTAAGACATATAATAAGAAGTGTAAATAAACGCATGGTCATTTGTTTATTATGAGATTTCTTTGTTTTTATTATTTCCTAATTGGGAACCGATTTCGATCTTTGTGTAAAATTTTGCTAGAGCGGTATATTTACTAAAATTCCTATCTATCTCTGTTATTTTTAAATCAAATTCGACTAGTAATATTTCCAAGTAACAATTCTGATATTTATAGAAAGTTTTAAAACCACATCATTTAAGCCTAATAAGGCAAAAGTGAGTTTATTTTTAGTCTTTTATATATCGAATATGGGTCACATTATTTAATAACAAAATTTAATCTATTTTTAAGTTCTACAGCAATGCCGAAACGCAAGAATCGGCTAAATAACCTAAACCCAGCTACCTTTAAATGGGTCAAAAGTAAGTTTATTCTATTACTAATAGTAATAATTTTAAATAACATTCTAACGTTAAATAATAAGCTTTATTCCATTACGCGTAAAAGCTCACAAAACGAAAGTTACTAAATAAAAATGTAATATAGCGCAATAAATCTTAGAAGCGCCAGATTGTAATGAGCAGGTATACTAAGATCTCTACCTAAAACCAGTTCTTCATCGGATTTTAAAGGCTATTCGTGCAAAAGGTAAGTTATAAAATTTAATATTAGTTATATTTAATAGTAATATTTTTAAGTGTATTATATAAGATTCGTTATTATTAGAAGAGTATTAATTTTATTATCTCTAAATTGGCGTTTCGTAGACTCGTGCAAGAAATTACTTACTAAATTAATCAAGATATACGTATGCAAGTCTCTGTCTTACTAATATTATAAAAAGCAGCTGAGATAATTTTAACAACTTTATTCGAAGGTAATATATCTTAGTAATATTATTAGTATATATTATTAACTTTAGAATAATAGCTACTCTTTACGCAGTTATTTATTATAGTTAAATAATTATCAAATCTAAGGACATGCAATTCATTAAACGTATTATCGCTATAATAGATTTTTTAAAAGGGATTAGGCCTTATCAAGGTACTCTATACTCGAAAAATAAGAAACTCCGAATGAACATCAAAGATTATATTATATGTATTAATAATTTTACTGGAAAAGTTATGTAAATAGAGAAACAGCGATATACTCAATTAAAGAGAGGTAAAAATAAAACTGCTATTAGAGGAAAGAAAGGAAAGCATGTTAGTAGTGTTATTATAGCACCTACGGACAATACGACTAGATTGGGATAATATATTGTTACCTTAGAATATTACATTGAAGTTGAAGAGCAAAACCTAGAGGTTAGAATTTGGCAGATGAGAATCTGGAATTAGAAGTTATAATAGGAATTTTCTTAAAAAAAAAAAGCAAAATGGTTTTTTTACTAAATAGTTTTAGTTGAGATTTAAGATTGAAAATGTATAAAATTTAATGATAATAACTTATAATAATATTTATATCAATCTTATAAATTATACAGGAAATTCTTATTCTCTCTGAGAAATTCTTCTTTTTATCTTTATAGGAATTTCTTGTCCCATCTTCCTTCTGAACTGGGATTCCCGCCGGGAGTCTCAGGACTCCCATCAAAATTAGGGAATTTCTTGTCCCATCTTCCTTCTTGACTGGGATTCCCGCCGGGACTCCCATCAAAAATAGGGAATTTCTTGTCCCATCTTCCTTCTTAACTGGGATTCCCGCCGGGAGTCCCGGGACTCGCATTAAAATCAGGGAATTTCTTGTCCCATTTTCCTTCTTAACTGAGATTCCCGCTGGGACTCTCTCTGAAACCAGGGAATTTCTTGTCCCATCTTTTTCTTAACTGGGATTCCCGCTGGGAGTCCTGGGACTCCCGATTCGGGACTTTTTTGGTCCCGATTCCTGTCCCGTCCCAACTCCCAGTGGGAAATTCCCGTTTCTGCGGCAACCCTAGTCTTTAAACGAAAGAAAATCATTATTAAAATTTATTTAGCTTATTTTTATCTATAGTTATTAATACTATTTTAAACTAGCGCGTCTAGGACGCGCTAATAGGACGGCCGGAGGGTAGATGCTTAGTTATTCTGGACGCCCGGGCGCGCAATTCTGTTTGGGCTCCCGGGCGCCCATGTATCAGTCGCCGTAACATGGTCCCCGTGTCGAAAATTCTATTGGTGCAGGATGCAAACAATACAAACATAAAATTGATACTATAGAGGTCTGAAGGTCCAAATACATGAAAACAACAGCAAATTTATACTCAAAACATGCGTAATTTTTCCACTAGATCATCCAGTTGATCTGTATGATCTGTATGATCTGTATGATTAGGTGTTGAACCTTGTTAGTAAACTAATTCTTGTTGAAAGTAAATCATATAGTAAAGGGTTGATCATTCTGATTGGTTCATTCTGATTAGTAAGCATTTTCCAACAACAAAACAAGGTCACATGACCGCTACTCGATATGGCATGGCACCGCTCCCACACACGACAGAATTTTTGTAACTATCCCACAATCTTCCTTTAGCAATCCAATCCAATTACTTGAAGCTATTTAATGCTCCTCGACCTGTTTTATTCTAACATAAATAAACAATAATATAAATATGAGATTTTGGCGATATAAGCTCTCTCTGAATTGATGATAAATAATTAACAGAGTTATGACAAACATAGGTGCATCGTGTATCTCGCTTTTTCGATAGAACTTGACCGAAGACATCGGATTTATATGTGAAAAGGCAATCTGCAACAGATATTAGGGTGTGCGAAATAACAAGCATTTAGCGCCCGATATGAAACAGAGCCCTATCATGTCATAGACCAACGTGTTGTATACGTGGTGATGCTGCCGGGAACTATCAGGATTATTTCAAACATGGTCTGCCGCGTCGCCGTTGTAGTAGTAGGCACTGTCGTTATTGTTATCGGCATTTTTATCGTTTGCGACGTTTGGGTCTGAGTGGTATATGCTACAGTCGTGGTGCTTGACTTTAGGAGAGAATACACGGTCCTAGGTTGGGATATGTTACTGGAGGAAGTAGTGCGCGGCCGTAAAGTTTGACAGGTTATATAAGATATAATTTATGGTCCGATAGACGGTGCCGGAGATACAATAGGAAGGTTCTAGTTAATCTATAACCGCTGGCAAGTAAACGGCGGAGTATTGTGACAGTCTGTCGTCCTATTACCTCCTATGTAACTCTGCAAATAGTATATACAAGACCAGTTACTGTTCTAATACTTATAATCAGGATCAACGGATATATCAAGCTGTTTTTAGCCTTTAAGTCCGCGACTATAGAGCTAAAAGCTTTACGTAATAAATGGATTTAAAATATTCTTAGACACATAAAACGGCAACGCGTTATTAAAATAGATAATAACATATTGGCCTTAGCAATTAGGCTGATTCTAAGTATAGAAAGATATCGGTCCGTATAATTCCTATTTGGTCAGCTCTTCCCGGGTAATTGAGTGTGAATTGATCATTATTTATGTATATAGTCCCAGAACTTCCTACTACGGCTGAGAGGAATATTATCACTGACTATCCACAGGCCATGTAGGGGATATGTATTATTTTTATGTTACATCGCATCTAAAATTGTGGTTGACACGTTCCAATCCTCATTCTTTTATTTTGTTGGTATTGGTGTAGTTAGTAACCGGTTATCTCATGATTATCACGGCAATTATCTCCTTTAATCTTTTAACATTAGTGTGATGGTGGAAGGTCTACTTTCAGTCGTAGGCGTTTAACTAATAACCGTAATGAGCTTACATTGCAGTCTTATAAAGCAAAGTTGATAGGAAAATCTATATATTCTTCTCCGGGTACAAACAACAATAACCTGATAAATAGCTATCGCTCTTAATATAAAAAATATTCTCTGATCAGTTCCTTAATTGCGCTTCATTTCCCAAAAAAAGTTAGGGCCATTTATTATTCTATTTAGTGGTTTTTAACATATAAATTATACATTTTGCCTGATTAACATAGGTTTATAAAAATTGATATAAGATAGTCATATGCCAATTCACTCTCTAGAAAATATAGACTAAATATAAACTACTATTAAATATTTGCTACTGAATATATCTTATCTGTAGTATAAATATTTTTTACCAATTATTCAAGTTTTATGCTCAGGCAGCGCTGCGGTAACATAATCTCCTTTAACCTTAAACCTATAATCATTCAAGTCAATTTTAATAAGTTATATATTTGCGAGACGGTAAACACCTAGTAAAGGTCAACAAAATTCTAATATTTAATCTTACCCAATATAATCACCAGCTAGAATAGACCTGTCTGTCCAGCGTTTTACAGTAGACCAGCTGGAAAATACGCTAGATTTAGCCAAAAATTTACTTGACTTCGTAGTTAAAAATCCAACATCTCTACATTCTTAACCAGACTAGCGTGCTCGCATCTACAGATTTCACCATTTACCCATTTTAAACATTTTCTAATCATACATCCAAAACACAAACTAAAATATTTCTACCATAAGCAAGAAGACATCAACAAGATTAACCACCTAATAGAAAGTGTGTTCATATAGGCCAATAATAGAATTAAACCTAAAGACTGGTTTATAACGAGAGGAGATAGCCTAAAATAAGTCACACTAGACACACTAGTATCAACATAATAGGCCCTTTATATAGTAATTTACTTATTATCTATTTCGTACCCCAAATTCTACTAATAAAAGGTTATACCCACAGAAATAATATTAATACTCGGCCTTAATACTAACTACTACTTTCACATCTACTATTAAACCGGCACGAAACCAACTCAATGCCCACTTTAACGGCAATAAAAAAGATCCCTACGGTTTACAGAATTTTACTTCAACCCAGTAAAGCTACCTAATATTTTTTTTTACAAACAACAAGGGAAAAAGCGCGCTGGGGAGTTGAACGTACGACATGGGATCAGCCGCTAAGCGGTACACACCCTTTTCTGTTTCTGTGGAATGTAATTCAACTAAATCCTTTCACAAATCACTAAATCTAAGACTTAAATTTACGAGCTTACTTAGCAATATTAAAAAGCACTATAGAGCTAATCATATACTATCAAAGATATCAGTAAGGCCCGCTATCGCTCCTAATATTATCCTACTGTCTTTAACTACGTTTTAGCTTAGTAAAGCTATACATAGTCTTTAAAGTCTTAAAAGACGAGCTCTTACGTATACTTATAAATATACTCTTTTTAGTATTTAGTATAGATTTACATTTAAAAATAAAAAAATTGTATTTCCTCTTCTGCTAATATATATTAATATTCAAATAGATAAAATAAAGTTATATTATCTACTTCAGAAAAGTATAAAGTAGCTAATATTTTTTATTAATTTAGCTTAAACTTTTTTTTATCCACTATTACACTTTTAAATCTAATTTTTAATATAGTATTCCGAATTATATTTACTAAAGCTATTTTTTTAGCCAGTCTTATAGTCATCGCCGTAACTCTACCTACTACCCCGGCTATTAAGTTTTTTCTTAACCAGGTCGCCATTCCTAAAAAAAACTTCTAGCATCCTGCTGCCTACCTTGCCAAAGTTTACTCTAAATATAATATTACTATTCCTAAACATGTTGCTGCTGCTGCCGCTGCTACTAGTTCGATCACCGCTAATCCTAATCAGGATCAGGAGGAGGAGTACATCGTCTAAATCACCATTAGCGATAACACTCTTAACCTTGATATTAATACTGGCTCTGCCAATCTCTAGGTCTTCTCTTCGCTAACGCCTAAGTCTAAGCGTAAAAATCATAACTACTACACCCCTAGCCACAGATCCACGAAGCTTTCCGGCTACTTATAGAACATTAGCTACACCAACACCAATAACACTACCTACGGTGACGTCTATACTGACACCGTCAAGGTCAGCGACATTTCCTTCGATAAACAGACCATCCAGACCGCTACCCATACCCTCGATAGTTTCCTAAAAGAGAAAACCATAATTAACGATATCTTAGGTCTTACCTTTAGCAGCCACAATATTATTAAACCTAAGCCCTAAAAGACTTTCTTTAACAATATTAAAGACTCTTTAGAAAAACCTATTTTTAATATCCTTTTTAAGCATAATGGGCCTGGTATTATTAACTTTGGTTTTACCGATAACTCCAAATACACTGGCAACCTTACCTACACCAATATCGATAACTCTAATAGCCAATAATCTTTTACTACTAATAGATACTCTTTCGGCTCGTCTAGTGATGACAATTTCTTTGCTTCCTCTGATTCCATTAAAAGTGTTATCAGTATACAATAGATCCCCGCTCTTAATAATCATTTTATATAAAAACTAATATTCTTCAGATATCAGCTTCTTATTGATTAATCTTAACTCTCCTATTATAGACGCTTATTATAGAAATATCAATAGTGCCTGGTATAATTCTACTCTTAATATCTATATTTTTCCTTACAATACCTCCTCTCCTAACTTATCATTTAAGATTAGTAACTATACTGTTACTATTCCTGAAAAATACCTTACCATTAAAAATATTAATTCCGACTCTATCTTTGGTAGTTTGCAGTATAACTCTAACATTAGTTACTCTATCTTTAGTGATATTTTCATAAAGAGTCAGTACGTTGTTTTTAATTCTAAAAGTCCTCGGATTAGTTTCGCTACCCAGAAGTAAACTGTAAATATAACAACGTTTCTACGCTTAAGCTGTGCGCCGGTCTTTTGCATGATGTCTGGTGGAACTCTATGAACTGATGATCGAACGAGCGGTTATAGGCTTTGTACGTAGTAGTAGTAGTAGTAGTAATTAATTACGCCCGGAGGCATCAAGCCTAATGGGCACCTATATGCTATTTGCTCTTTCCATTGCATACATTGTGGTCATAGTCTCGATTTCGAAAGGAAAAGCTGTATTAGCTGCAAAAACCTCTCTAGCCCATACGCTATTTCTTGATTATTTCCTTCTTATCGTTGTTTGTATTCTTCTATAAGCATTAACCCACACGCTATGTCGTGGACGATTCCTTTTTGTCGTTATAGTATCTTCTCCAAAAGTAATAATCCATCCCTTTATAACACTAGACCCCTCACGCGTCCATTCTCGATGTAATTTCGTGAACCTCTTCCCTGAGTAGCGATTTACCAAAAGTATTTCTCATATTAGCGCCCGAAGTAGCTGACTGCCTCGCTGGCAGCAACACCAGATAGCAGATAAAGGACTAACAAATCGACATACAATCGAACCGGTAGAGCAGGTGAGTTATTATACGCAAAAACCGGCGAGTATCAGTCGGTAATAGATAGGGAGGTTGCCTGTTCGCAGGACTGTCGATTTTGTCAAAATGTCGACGTGTTCTTTAGAAAGCGCTCCGCCGTATCGTCCCAACCAATGATGGATTTTCCGCCGAAGTTTCGATTTAGAAAGTTCTCAGCTTCAGCTAGACCCTGCAGTCCAGCTTACTGACGTCCCTCACCACGAGAAGGTGACTTTCCACGAGGGACGGTTTTGTACGTAACGTGACTGAATGAATGAATGATGTTTGTTATGTCGGAGATTTGGGTTATCCGATTGGCCGGTGCTGCAGGCCAATAATATGAGAACACATGTAAAGCGTAGGAAATTGAAATTTTTAAAAAGAAAGACAATTTCTTTAAAAAATAAAGTGTAAGATAGTCTTAATTTTATATAAAAATTAAGGTTATTATTTTTATAATTTTTGTTTATTTTTTATCTAGTAGATTACTATATAGAATCTACTAATAATATTTAATAATTAAGAGTTTAATTTTACTTACTATTATATTTTATATTTTATTTTATAATATTATTTAAAACTATAAATTTTAAAGAGATTTTTACTAATCTTTTTAAATAGAAAGAGTAAGATAAAATTTTTAAAAACTATTTTAAAGGTCTTAACCGATTTAACTTCTTAAATAATATAAAATGCAAACTAATAGAACTGGGTCAGTCTATCCTGAAACATTTTATAAATAGGGCTTAGTATATTACTTTCCAATAGAAAGAAAGTTAGGAATTCCAATTTATACTTGATTAGGATAAGACTTTAACTTGGCTTTTATTCTTAAAAAGAAAAAAAATCGTCTTAGTTAAAAATCTCACTACAGTGATATAGAAAAAATATACTAAAGCTATTAAAAAATTTAGAATTAAATATAATATCTATTATAAATAGTTAAAAGAATATAAAGATATCTGGAAATAAATATAGACTATAATTAAGCCTAAGTACTATATATAAGTTTTAAATAATAATATTAAGATTCTAAAGATATATATAAATCTAAAACGGTAAATAGACACTAAAAAGGTTAATATTTAAACTAAGGTCTATTTTAAATATATAATACTTATTATATCTAAAAATAGATCTCTAAATATCAAAAAATAGATAAACGATTAGGAATATATTATAAAGATTAGGATTTAATATAGATTAACTGTTTCTCTATCTATATAGGCCAACGACTTTTTTAATATATAGAAAAAATATCTTTTTTACTAGATATTCTTTATTAGAGTAAATTAGAAAAGTAAAATAATTATAAAGATATTAACTTACTAGCAGCTATCTATTAATCTTTAAAATAGTGAAAAAAGCATCTTGAAGACTTTTTAGATTAAGAATAAAATAATAAGAGGTACTTTCTATATAATTAATAAAAAAAATAATAATTTTTTAGACGATAGAAAAGATATCTTAAAGATTCTTTAAATTAAAAATAAAATAACAAAAGGTACTTTTTATATAATTAATAAAAAAGATAATAAATCTAAACTAAAGAATAACTTTTATATCAGTACTAAAAGTAATAATACTACTAAAAAGAATTATAAATCTCTTTATAAAAAAGTAAAATTTAGTAAATCGCAAAACACGTGTTTTAAAAAATATAATAGATATAATAATAAAAATTACTTTTAAAAGTAATGTTTTTATTTTTTTTTTAATTTAATATATCTAAAATAAAAGAGCAAATCTATTATAAAAAGAAAAGTTAAAAAAAAACTTAAAAATAATAAAGTCTTTACTATCTAAATAAAAAGAATAAAATAGAGAGAAATATCAGAAAAGTAACTATATTATTAGATAAAAAGCTGCGGTAAAGCCAGAGTAGCTTTCTATATAAAACTTAGGGTTGCCGCAGAAACGGGAATTTCCCACTGGGAGTTGGGACGGGACAGGAATCGGGACCAAAAAAGTCCTGAATCGGGAGTCCCAGGACTCCCAGCGGGAATCCCAGTTAAGAAAAAGATGGGATAAGAAATTCCCTAGTTTCAGAGAGAGTCCTGGCGGGAATCTTAGTTAAGAAGGAAGATGGAATAAAAAATTCTCTGATTTTAATGCGAGTCCTGGGACTCCCGGCGGGAATCCTAGTTAAGAAGGAAGATAGGACAAGAAATTCCCTATTTTTGATGGGAGTCCCGGCGGGAATCCTAGTTAAGAAGGAAGATAGGACAAGAAATTCCCTATTTTTGATGGGAGTCTCGGCGGGAATCCCAGTTAAGAAAGAAGATGGGATAAGAAATTTCTTAATTTTGATGGGAGTCCTAGGACTTCTGGCGAGAATCCTAGTTCAGAAAGAAGATGGGACAAGAAATTCCTATAAAGATAAAAAGAAGAATTTCTTAGAGAGAATAAGAATTTTTTGTATAATTTATAAGATTGATGTAAATGTTACTATAAATTATTATTATTAAATTTTATGTATTTTCAATCTTAAGTTTTAATTAAAACTATTTAGTAAAAAAATTACTTTGCTTTTTTTTTTTAAGAAAATTCCTATTATAACTTCTGATTCTAGATTTTTATCTGCCAAATTCTAACCTCTAGATTTTGCTTTTCAACTTCAATGTAATATTCTAAGGTAATAATATATTACTTTAATCTAGTCGTATTGTCTGTAAATACTATAATAATACTACTGATATACTTTCTTTTTCCTTCCCTAGTAGTAGTTTTATTTTTATCTCTTCTTAATTAAGTATATCGCTATTTCTCTGTTTATATAATTTTTCTAGTAGAATCATTAACACGCGCAATATAATTTTTGATATTTATTTGGAGTTTCTCATTTTTCAAGTATAGAGTACCTTAATAAGACCTAATTTTTTTTAAAAAATCTATTATAGTAATAATATATTTAATGAATTATATATCTTTAAATTTAATAGTTACTTAACTACGATGAATAACTGCGTAAAGAGTAGCTATTATTTTAAAGTTAGTAATATGCACTAATAATATTACTAAAATATATTATCTTTGAATAAAGTTATTAAAGTTGTTTTAGCTGCCTCTTGCAATGCTAGTAAAACGGAGGTTTGTATATATATATTTTAATTAATTTAGTAAATAATTTCTTGCATAAGTCTACAAAACGCTAATTTAGAAATAATAAAATTGGTACTCTTCTAATAGTAACGAATCTTATATAATATACCTAAAAATATTATTATTAGATATGATTAATATTAAATTCTATAACTTACCTTTTATACGGACAGTCTTTAAAGCCTAATGAAGAACTGGTTTTGGGTAGAGATCTTAGTATATTTACTTATTGCAATCTAGCGCTTCTAAGATCTATTGCGCCATGTCATATTCCTATTTAGTAACTTTCGCTTTATGAGCTTTCACGCGTGACGAAACAAAATCTATTATTTAATATTAAAATGTTACTTAAAATTATTACTATTAGTAATAAAATAAACTTACTTTTGACCTATTTAAAGGTAGCTAGATTTAGATTATTTAGCTAATCTTTACATTTTAATATCGCTGCGGAATCTAAAAATAGATTAAATTTTATTACTAAATAATATGATCTATACTTGATATATAAAAAACTAAAAATAAACTCACTTTTGCCTTATTAGGCTCAAACGATATAATTTTAAAACTTTCTATAAATGTTAGAATTATTACTTAGAAATATTACTAGTCGAATTTGATTTAAAAATAACAGAGACAGGTAGGAACTTTAGTAAACATACCACTCTAGCAAAATTTTATGTAAAGATCAAAATCGGTTCCTAATTAGGAAATAATAAAAATAAAGAAATCTTATAATAAATAAATAACTATGTATTTGTTTATATTTTTTATTACGTGTCTTACTTTTTTTGTTATTAATAAAGTTAGTATATTATTTTCTATTATTATATATTAAAATCAATACTATTGATATAGAAATTTAAATCTTTTTAACTAATAAAGCTAATCATACTATAACTAGAGATTATTACTAAAAATTCTTAAATTGGTATATTATTTCTTACTATTAAGTTAAAACCTATTTTCTATATATCGAAATTTAAATAAGGTAAATCTTAATATATAATATATCGATATTTAAGTCGTTTTAATTAAGCGATCTGCTTATTTTTGTTACTAGATATTATTATCTACTATGTCGACTTAATCGATCAATCCCGCAGTACAGCGGGCGATAGCCCGACGCCAGCAACTGGAGGGTGATAATCTTGAATTTCATCGTCGTTATGATACTGATTAAAAGGCGAAAACTGATGCTTGCAAAAAAGTAAGAAATACGGCTGAATAGTAAATAAAATTATAGTAATAATTCTTAGTAATAATTAATAGGCTAATTATTAATATTAAGAAGGATGCTGATAAAAAACTTCGCAAAGTCTTAGAAAAAAAAGCTATTAAAAAGCTTATAGCTAAGTATTTCGAGATAAAAGTGTCTATAGAATGATTTAAAAGATAGTTATAAGTTCAAAAAACTAAGGAGACACTCGAAAAGATTTAAATAGATTTTTTTACAGAGAGCGAGCTAGCTAAGCTAGCTAATAAGTTAGTCTCTAAACTAATGGAGTTTAAAGAGGTAACATTAATAAGTAATATTAATTAAAAAATCTACTAAAAATAGAATAGTTATTCGAGAAACTAAACTTGATAGAACGAATTAACTACTGTATATGCATTTTAGTGTTAGATCTAAAAAAAGACGTTATTAAACAGAATGTTAACTTTCTAATAGAAGCTGGTAGCATATTTAAAAATATAAAACTAGCTATAGAGGAATTTATTTAATACCGTCTTGATTATAAGCGGATATTTAAGGACAGTAATATTTTCTAGTAATATTATCACTTTTATAACTATTATTAATATCTACTTAGATAAATAGGTTGATGATAGTGAATTCTCGGCAGAATTAGATGATGAAAACGATGATAATGAAAAAGACGAAGAAGCTGGAGAAGAAGGAGACTCTGATTTTAAGGATGATAGTAAAGACGATAAAAACAATAAAGACGATAAAGAAGATGATAATGATTTTATTGTAGAGGATATAGATAAAGATTCTAAACTATATAGCTCTAAGCCTGACATAGAAGATTTTAATGATAAATAAAGAAGATTGACTTGACACCTTATATTAATAGTTATATAGTGAATGGTAGACTCTAGTTTTACAATCAAATTAACTTTTAACTCTAAATATTATAAATATAGTAGTAAATGTTACTAAGATATATTACTGTTTTTTATTAAAGCGAAAAGTTTGATATATTATTAAAATCTTTATTAGTAATAAATGTTTATATATATATATATATATATATCTATCTATCTATTTTTATAATTTAAAATTATATACTATTTTGATACAACTTTTATATTTAAATATATTATACTATCATTTAATAAAGATTTAATTTTTTATTTTATAATAGAAAATGTTACTTTAAAGTGTTATTATTATAATATTTTTATTTTTTAATAATAAAAAATATAAGTATTATTTTAATCTCTATATATATCAGTTATTTATATCAAATAGTAATATTAATATACTATTCTTTTTAAGTCTATAATAGTATTTACTAGTATACTTAGTAAATTAATAATAAAAATTAAAAAGAATAAAGAAAATGATTTAAATTAGATCTAATAGCTAAAAATATCTACTACTATTTATATTAAGTAATAGATAGTTGTGTTTATACGCTTTCTTTATAATATACGTAAATAGTCAAGTACTAGGTAAATATTGATATTAGTAATTAAGCTTTTTTAGTTATAAAGAGATTAATTCCTACTTATATAAAATTAAAAAGAATTTAAAAGAATTATATCTATTTTATACGAAACTCAAAATTAAAAAAAAATATTTTAATAAGAGTAACATTTTTTTGTAATAATTTAGATATTTTTTTATTATTTAATATAAAATATAACTAGTCTTAATTAATTCCTATATTTATATAGAGTAATAAAAATAAAGCTCTTATAGAACTTATTATTAGTATTCTAATCAAAGACTAAGATATAGTAAAACTAGCTAAAAATACTATACTAGATATTAATAAAAAAATTCAAAAAAACTCTAAGAGCATTTACGTAAAATTCTACCTATTAAGAAGTTTTAGAACCTATTTTAATATAGCTCCATATAGTTAATTATTAAACTCTATTAATAAAAGACTATGATCTTTCGAGGTTATAGTCTTTTAAATTTATAATCTTTCAACTATTAGCATAGCTAATTACTTAGTATTTAAAGACTTTCTTTGATAGCTTAAAACAACAATATATAGTGAATATTTTTTTAAAAAATATTTATAGATGATTATTATTATTAAAAACTGTTATTTATCTATACTTTTCTATCTTTATCTTTTATTATAGAGTTTCTTTCATCTTTAAATTCTAAATTTGATCATAGTTACGCTCTTGATTCTGCATTATTCAACGATTCTTTATTTGCTCCGTCTGAAAATTTCATTTTATAGTTATTTACTATTAAAATAACAGAACTAACTCCTTTTATAGAGTTAAGTTTAAAAGGGTTTACTATATATATAATCAATACTAAGTATTATATTGAGTATAATGATAGTTATAAGACTGCGTTTCTTAAATAGTAGAATAATATCTTAATTATACTATAGCTTCGGGCTAATCTTTAAAGAAAATATCGCAGCCCTTTATGGGGTTCAAAAAACTAGAGTAATATATATAAAAATTTCTGTTAGATAGCTAATATTTATAAGATTATAATATTATTATTATTCAAATGATGTCACGTGGCAAATGACATCATGTGGCAAATGACATCATATAATAATATATACAGCTGCGAGATATCAGAATATAACAACATATAATATAATAA
>JAMAGK010000061.1:0-48455 GCA_023626135.1 Talaromyces sp. R2412 | reverse complement strand
TAATATTAGTTTAATTAAACTCTAGTTATATAATATATTTTTAAAAAAATATAAATTTTATTATTAAATAGATTATACTTCTGTTTTTTAAAAAAATTATTTTTATTTTTTTATATCTTAAAGAATTTTAATATTAGATTAAAATTAATTATAATTTATTTATATTCTAATAATAGTATTACTTTATAAATATCTATTATAGATAATTATTTTTTTATTTTACTGTTAAGATTAAAGATCAATACAATATATTAAGATTAATCTCTGAGTTAGTTTCTACTTAATTCTAAATTAAGTTCTACTGTCAGTATATATTGCTATTAGTAATATAAATAATATATCAATCTTAATAGAGAATCTATATTTTAAAATATTATCTCTAATAATAGTACGTTCTTAAGAACTATTATTTTTAGAAATCTATTCTTTATAATAGCTTTAATATAGACTAATATTAATATTAAAGTTATAATTATAATTCTACATTGTTAAAAAGATAATTTAGATAAAAAGTAAAAATCTTTTTTTAATTTATATAGTGATTATATTGATAATATATCTTTTACTACTATTTTAATAAAAATTTTAAATATCGTCTTTTATTTTATATTATCTATAAATACGTCTCTTTTTAAGAAAAAATATTTTATTTTTTTGTAGATTATTATATATATATTATTAAAGTTTTTTTTAATTTAATTATTAAAATATTCTTACAGCTATTTAAATAGAAATCTATTTATAAAATAATTTATTATTATTTTATATACAGCTTTTATAGTATAGATAGTTATAATATTCTTATCCTTACCAGGTTCTACTTTATAGTTTTATAATACTATATTAATATACTATTTAGAAATATCGTTATTAAGACTAGTTTCTTATATATATTTATCTGCCAGGAATGTTATAATCTTAGTATTTTTAGAGAAAAAGCTTCTAGCGTTGCTCCTAGTGTCTAGTAACGCTGCTGGTGATTATACTAATACCATCCTGGTTAACCTATATAATAATAGAAGAAGATGTTATTAGTATTATTGACTTACTAACGTGTCGATGGTATATTTTCGTGATAAAGTGATAATTGAGATTCGTGTTACAGTAATATACTGCTTTAATTATAGACTTTTAAGTCTTACTTTATTAAAAATAAAGTCTTATAGTGTTAATCTAGTGATATATAAATAACTCTATTAAATTAATCTTTTCTATATAGATTCTTATACTTTATAATACGTAACTAAATCCTAATATAAAATCTTAAGAACTTAGTCTATGTAATATCTCGTTTTTATTATCTAGTACCTTATTAATTTATCTAAATTATAAAATCTAGACTAATTAATGTGGGTTCTACCGTGTAATTATATTAACGAAAGTAATGTCTATATAATTGTAATAATAAGTTATTCTTTGTCCTTAATAGAGCCCCTGAGGCGGGTATATAATCTCTTTATTTTCGGCGAGATGTCACGTGATATCTCGATCCCTATTGGGCCCCTGAACTTGCCGGAGCTTACCCGACCTTTTGCACACGACTCCTTCGTCTCGACTGCCTCGACGATCCGACACTAATAGGATTTAAAAATCCTTTTATTTAAAAAATAAAATTTCTAAATATTTCTTATTTAAAAGATAAAATTCTTAAAAAAAAATTACTAAAATTACTTTAGAAAATAAGAATTTTTTAAATAAAACCAATAAGATTTAAAAGTTTTTTTATTTAAAAAATAAAATTTCTAAAAAAAAATTATTAGAATTATTTAAGAGCTAAAATTTTTTTAAATAAAATTAATAAATTTTAAAATTTTTCTATTTAGAAAATAAGACTTTTTAAAAAAAAAATTTTAAATTTTAAATAGAAAATTTTTTTTATGTAAATTATTTAAATCAATATAAAAGTTTTAAATTTTATTATTTTTTTTAAAAAATTTTGTCGGATCGTCGAGGCAGTCGAGACGAAGGAGTCGTGTGCAAAGGTTCGGGTAAGCTCCGGCAAGTTCAGGGGCCCAATAGGGATCGAGATATCACGTGACATCTTACCGAAAATAAGAAGGTTATATACCTACCTTAGAGACTCTATTAAAGAAAAAGAATAATTTATTATTATAATTATATAGACATTACTTTCGTCAGTGTAATTACACAGTAGAACCTATATTAATTAGTCTAGATTTTATAATCTAGACAGATTAGTAAAATACTAGATAATAAGAACGAAGCATTATATAGACTAAATTTTTAAAATCTTATATTAAGATTTGATTACGTATTATAAGATATAAAAATCTATATAAAAGAGATTAATTTAGCAAAGTTATTGTGGGATGACTACAAAGTCAATAGTATAAGATTATAACATTATTATTATTATAATAACAAATGATGTCACGTGGCAAATGATATCATGTGGCAAATGACATCATATAATAATATATACAGCTGCGAGATATCAGAATATAACAACATATAATATAATAATATGTGGCAAATTGTGGCAAATTATTATAATAACCGATATAAAACCGAACCAGGGTTATAAAATAATCTATATAACCGAACCAAGGTTAATTATTAACCGAACCAAGGCTATAAAATAATATTATAAATAATAAAGGTCTAGAACAATAATCTAGAATCAATATAACCGAACCAAGGTTAATTATTAACCGAACCAAGGTTATAAAATAATATTATAAATAATAAAGGTCTAGAACAATAATCTAGAATCAAAAAGAATTCTCTAAAAAATATAAAAAGAAGCCACATCCCTCTACATAGAATAATATTAGCAACTGAATGCAACAATCTTTATATGACTTTTCATTTATTAATTTTTTATTCTTCTTTTTCTATCCTCTCTCTGATGTAAATAACTTGCTAAGAGGTTATGAGCCCGGAATTTTTTATTTTTCAATAAGAACTTCTTTCTTCTCTTTTTCTTTATTTTCTATATTAATTTATAAAACATCTATATTGCTCTTTTTGAATAATGTCTTCTTCAGACAAAATTCAAATTGAATAATTAATTGGATCAGAAAATTATATTGATTGGGCACTTAGAATAAGAGCTGTTCTAATTAAGGATGATTTACTTGATCCAATTAATAATGAAAAACCTGCAAATAACACAAAAAACCTTAAAGCACTTGCAATAATTCAATTATTTTGTACAAAAGACCCACTGTTTTATATAAAAAGCTGTAATACTGCTTACAAAGCATGGAATACACTTGAAAAATTATATAATCCTAAGGGATTTACTACTGAGTTTTTAACTCTAAAAGAATTTTTTGACTGCAAATTAGAAAATTTCCAATCTATAGAAGAATATTTGCACTAAATAAAAACCCTTTTAGATGATTTATCTTCTAGAGAAATAAAAATTGCAAATTAAATAAAATTTGTATAGGTTTTATATAATTTGGGTAAAAAATGGAAATTCTTTACACAAAATATTATTTAAGTATTAAAGAAAGATCTTAATGCTTATAATTTTGATTCCTTATATGTTAGTTTTATTGATAAAGCAAAAGGAAAAATAGCAGATCAAATCTATGCTATTAAAGTAAAAAATAAATATAAGAAAAATAATAATTTATATTATACAAATTGTAAAAAAATAAATTATAATATTTCTACTTGTTTCTTTCTATATAAAGAAATAAAACCAAAAAACTAGAAAATCAATGAAAAAATATAAAAATCAAATAACAATAAAAATATAAATAAAATAAATAAAATAAATAAAAATCCAGAAAATAAAAAATAATAAGCATTATTAAATGCAATCATTGACGCTGAATTAGAAAAATCTAATTTTTCTGACGCAGAAATGAATCTTGATAAAGAAATTAATATTATGCAAGATTATAAACAAGAAAATGAAGATTATTTTAAAGACCTTGATTTTGACAAAGTAAATCAATACCCTATTTATAATATAAACAATGCTAATAAAGAAAACACAGATATAAATAAAAATAATTATTTTAAAAAGTAAATTGAATTTATTATTAATACTGCTGCTACTATTTCTAGAATCTGTGATTTATCTTATTTCTTAAATTGTAAAGAGTCAAATAAAATAGTACAATAGAGAAAAGTAAAAAATATTAATATAAAATATAAAGGGATTATTATTATAAGAACAAATACAAAATATATTTATATTCTAAAAAATGTGTTTTTTATTCCTGAATTAGGAATTAACATTTTAAGTATAAATAGTATTAAAAATACTATATACTTATTTACTGACAATAAATGTCTTATATATAATAAAAAACCAAAAAAGTTTACTTGTATAGCTTATAAAAAGGATAAATTATATAAAATAGAATTTGATGTTTTATGTACTAATAGAAATAATTATATTCTATCAATAGAATATAAATAAAATAATATAAAAATATAGCATAAAAGACTAGGTCATATAAATGCAGAAGCATTAAAAGAAATATTAAAAATAAAAGAATTATATTTTTCTATTAAAGAAATAAATTTAGCAATTATTAATTGTGAAATATGCCTACAAGCAAAATATAACAGAAAAATAAATAAAAATTTAGAAAATAATTCAAATAAATATAAAATAGGAGAAAGAATACATAGTGATATTGGAGGACCTATTTTGCCTTAAACATATGATAATAAATCATATTATATAACCTTTCTGGATAAAAAATCTAGATATCTATCTACTAGCATCCTAAAAGGAAAATATGAAGCTCTGGAGGCTTTTAGAAAATTTAAAAATATTATTGAAAATCAAAATAATATTAAAATAAAAGAATTCTTTTCTAATAATGGAGGAGAATATATAAATAATAATTTTGAAATATTATTTAATTACTATGGAATAATTTATGATAAAACGCCCTTTTATACAAAAGAACCAAATGGATTAATAGAAAGAATTAATCTTATTTTAATGAATAAAGTAAGAAGCCTTTTATTTAATTCTAATAGTAATAAAAACCTCTGGGGGGAAGCTCTATTAGCTGCCACTTTTATATATAATAGAACACCCCATAAAGCTATAAAATATAGGACTCCATATGAAATATATTATAAAGAAAAACCTAAAATTGAATATATTAAAATATGGGGATCTATAGTGTACTACCATGAAAATAAACAAATAAATAAACTATTACCAAGAAAAAGAAAAGGAATTTTAATTGGTTTTAGTGATTATAAATATTATAAAATTCTAGATATAGAATCTAAAAAATCTCTATGGTCTAGAGACGTTTCTATTTTAGAAGGAATATATTTGAATAATAATAATAATAATAATAATAATAATAATAAGAAAATAAATAATAATTTGGAAAGTGAAACAGAAATAATAAATAATATTCCAAATAAAACCTTTGAAATAGTAGAATCTATTCCACAGAATAAAATTGAAATTAAGGTTCCTGAATATAATAAGGAACAAATAAATTATATGAATAAAGCTAATAAAGATTTTATTTATAATATTAAAGATACTACAATTTTTGACTTTATTAAAACAATAGAATATAATCAAAATATTGAAAATATTCTAAATATTAATATAAAAGAACCTAATACTTTTAAACAGGCTATTGATTTTGAAGAAAAAGAAGAATGGTATAAAGCGTGTTTAGAAGAAAATAAAGAACTATTGTTCTAAAATACTTTTGAAATAATAGATATTCCAGAAAATATAATACTAATTAAAGGAAGATAGGTTTTTAAGAGAAAAGATATAAATTTTACTTTTTATAAACCAAATTTTATTACAAATAAAAATAAAACAATAAAATATAAAGCTAGATGGGTTATTCAAGGTTTTCATTAAAAATTGGGAATTGATTATTTAGAAATCTTTTTTACAACTATAAGAATTAAGACCTGGCATTTATTACTTATTATAGCAGTTAATAAAGGCTGGTTTATAAAATAATATAATGTCAAAAATACTTTTGTATATATAAATATTGACACAGAAATATATACAATCCTACTAATAGGATTATATAATAACCCTAAATATAAAAACAAATGTTGCTTATTAAATAAAGCATTATATAGCTTGAAACAAGCTCCAAGACTATGAAATCTATTTTTCAGAAATATAATTAAAAAATATGATTTTACTGTTCTTCTACATGATAAAGAAATATATATAAATACTATAATAAATGCAATTTTAATAGTATATGTCGATGATATAATATTTATACATAAAGATCTATTATATATAGATAAAATAATAAATAAATTAAATAAAGATATTAAAATTCAAGATATAGAAGAAATATCTACATTTCTTAGAAATAATATAAAAATAAATTATAAAGAAAAAATAATTATAATAAATCAAAAGGATTATATAATAAAATTATTAAATAAATTTAATATATTTAATAGATTTACAACTAAGAAAATACCTGCATAATTAGGAATAAAATTATATAAAAATAATCTTATAACAGATAATAAAATTACTGTATAATATCAATCAGAAATTGGGTCTTTATTATATTTATCTTTAAAAATAAGGCCTGACATTATATATAATGTAAATTTATGTGCTAGATTTATGAGTAATCCCTCTAAGGATCACATTAATGCAATTAATAATATATAGAAATATTTATTATATATCTAAAATATTGGTATAATATATAATTGCTCAGGAAATGATTTATATATAAAAGGATATTGTAACAGTGACTGGGCTGGTGATATAAATAATAGAAAATCAACTAGTAGCTATATTTTTAGCTTATTAGGAGATTTAGCTATTAATAATCCAATTAATTAGAATTCCCAATTACAAAAATTAGTTGCTTTAAACACCTGTGAAGCCGAATATATAGCTTTAAAAGAAGCTATAAAAGAAGCAATATATTTATTTAATATTTTTAATTATATAAATAATAATATGAAACTAGAATACACTCTTAGTATTTTAAAAATATTATTAGATAATGAATCTGTAATAAAATTAGGAGAAAATCCTGAATTTTATAAAAGAATAAAATATATAGATATAGTATATCATTTTATAAGAGAAAATATATAATAAAATAAGATAAAAGTTATATATATTTAAACTAAAAAATAGTTAGCAGATTTACTGACAAAATTATTAAATATAACTGTTTTTGAGAATCTAAGAGATCTAGGAAATATAACAAAAATATAAATTATAATATAAATTATAAAATATAAAATAAATAAAATATAAAATATAAAATATATTATAATATATAATATAAAAACATAATATAATATAATATATCTAAAATATAACTAAAATTGTCGGATCGTCGAGCAGTCGAGACGAAGGAGTCGTGCGCAAAGGTTCGGGCAAGCTCCAGCAAGTTCAGGGGCCAATAGGGACCGAGATATCACGTGACATCTCGCCAAAGATAAGGGGGTTATATACCCGCCTTAGGGGCTCTATTAAACATATATATAAAACAACTTACTATTGTAATTATATAGACATTACTTTCGTTAGTATAATTATATAGTAGAACCTATATTGATTAGTCTGGATTTTATAATCTAGATAGATTGGCAAAGTACTAGATAACAGGAATAAAATATTATATAGACTAAGTTTTTAAAATTTTATATTAGGATTTAATTACACATTATAAGGTATAAGAATCTACGTAGAAAAGATTAATTTAATAGAGTTATCTGTATATTACTAGATTAATACTATAAGATTTTATTTCTAATAAAGTAGGATTTAAAAGTCTATAATTGAAGTAGTATGTTATTATAATACGAACCTTAATTATCGCTTTATCGCGAGAATACGCTGTTGATGTATTAGTAAGTCGATAATATTAATAATATTCTTTTCTATTACTATATAGGTTGATTAGGATGGTATTAATATAATCACTGGTAGCATTACTAAATGCTAAGAGTAATGTTAGAAGCTTTTCTTTTAGAAATATTAAGGTTATAATGTTTCTGATAGATAAATATATATAAGAAATTAGTCTTAATAATAACGTTTCTAAATAGCATGTTAATATAGTATTATAAAACTATAAAGCAGGATTTGGCGAGGATAAAGATATTATGATTATCTATATTATAAGAGCTGTGTACGAAGCAGTAATAAACTGTTTTATAGATAGATTTCTATTCGAATAACTATAAAAATATTTTAATAATTAGATTAAAAAAAACTTCGACAATGTATATATAATAATTTATAAAAAGATAAAATACTTTTTTTTAAAAAAAGATATATTTGTGGATAATACGAAGTAAAAGACGATATCTAAAGCTTTTGCTGAGATAATAGTAGAAAATGTATTATTAGTATAGTTATTATATAAATTAAAAAAAGATTTTTACTTTTTATTTAAATTATCTTTTTAATGACGTAGAATTGTAATTATAATTTTAATATTAATATTAGCCTATATTAGAGCTGTTATAAAAAATAGATTCTTAGGGATAATAATTTTTAAGAATGTATTATTGTTAAAAACAGTACCTTAAGGTATAAATTCTCTGTTAAGATCGATATATTACCTATATTATTAGTAGTAATATGTACCGGCAGTAGGATTTAATTTAGAATTAAATAAAAACTAATTTAGAGATTAATCTTAATATATTATATTAACCTTTGACTCTAATAATAAAGTAAAAGAATAATTATCTATAATAGATATTTATAAAGTAATATCGCTACTAGAATATAGATAAATTATAATTAACTCTAATTTAATATTAAAATTCTTTAAAATATAAAAGAACGAAAATAGTTTTTTTAGAAAATAAAAATACGATTTATTTAATAATAAGATCTATATTTTTTTAAGAATATACTACATAACTAAAATCTAATTAAATTAATATTAGGCTATATTTTATAAGATATTATTTAGAAAAGTATTAAATTACTTTAACTAGGGTTGCCGCGGGGAAGTTTTCCGGGATCCCAGCCAGCCTAGTCCCGTTTTAAGGAATTCCCAGACACCTTAGTCCCATCCCAGGTGGAAACTAGGAAATTCCCAGCTGGGATATAGGGAATTCCTAGACATCTTAATCTCGTCCTGAATAGGAACTAGGAAATTCCTAACTAGGATATAGAGAATTTCTAGATATCTTAGTCCCGTCCTAGATAGGAACTAAGAAATTCTTAACTAAAATATAGAGAATTCTTAGATATCTTAATCCTGTTTTAAATAGGAATTAAGAAATTCTTAGCTAGGATATAAGGAATTCTTAGATACTTTAGTCCCGTCCTGGGTGAGAACTAAGAAATTCTTAGCTGGGATATAAGGAATTCTCAGATATCTTAGTCCCGTTCTGGGTAGGAACTAGGAAATTCTTAACTAGGATATAAGGAATTTTTAGATACCTTAATCCTATCTTAGGTAGGAATTAGGAAATTTTTTATTTTTTAACTAGGAATTTTCTATTTTTTAGTAAGAAATATAACTTAGTGTATAGTAATATAATATAGTAATATTTATAATATTTAATTTTAAAAAATATATATTAATTCTAATATATATAGTATTATTTATAGTATAATTTATAATATCGCAGTATTATTTCTAAACTACTCTCTTCTATCTCTAAACTAATATTTACTTATTAATTTTTAAAATTATTATAAAGGACTTTAATAAATCTTATTTTTTTATTTTGAATTAAACTTTTTTAAGTTATTCGCTTTTAGCTCTTTATATTATTTTTCTAATATTTATTTTTATTATTAAATTTAATAACTAGAGTAAGATTAGAATTATAATACTACTTTTTATTATATTTTAGAAATATAATTTTTAAGATAGACTTAGCTAAAAGCTTATTTCTAAAATAATAATATATTTCTTATATTATACTAAATGCTTATTTAATATATACATTAATAAATTCTATTTTAAAAATATCTTTTACTATAATATTAATATTAGAATATAAAGTATAAATACTACCTTTTTATTACAAAAGAAGATTTTATTTTATATTATTAATAACCTATGTTATAGTTTTATTAATAAAGCGTTTAAACTTATTTATATATTTATTACGTGATCATCTTAATATAAAAGTTTCTATAAATATAGATAAAATATTTTATAAAAATAATAAATTAGTATAAAAATATTATTTTAAGATATTACTTTTTACTAACTGTAATTATAGATATATTTAAAGAACTAGAGATAGATCGCTTATTATTTTCTTTTAAATAATTTTTAGTATAAAATTTAGTAATAAGTTTTTTATACTTTTTTCGTTTATTAGTAGTTTATTTATTATTTAAGTAAGCTTTAAAACGTATTACTAGATTAAGTAATATAGCTACTATATAAAGTAATCCTTTCTTATTATATGTTTTTGAATAATATTTAGTAAGCTTTTCTTTCTCTATATTTAAAGCTTAGAGAAGATGAATAGAGCCTGTTATTATTGTATTTTTAATTTATTTTTTAAAATATATAAATAAGTTATTATAAATACACTATATAAGATATATTATTACTGATTTTAATAGTAAAAGTAATAGCGTTATTTTATAAAATAAATAAAAAATAATAATAATATATTTAATTTATTTTTATTTAGCTTTAGAAAGTATAAAGTCTTAAGAATTATTCTTTTTATATTACTTTGCTAGTACTAGCTTGAGAAATCTAGTTTATATAGCTATAAAAAATATAGAATTCTATTAGGTTTGAATGTTAAATATTATCTTTAATAGTATTTTATAATCTAGCTAAAGTTATTTAAATTGTATTTTATATATAGGATTTCCTTATATATATTTGTTTAGAGCTTAAATTTAAAATAATAATATAGTTAGTAAAATATTATTAAAAAATATTATCTAATTATCTAATTATCTTTCGAAGTAATATACTGAATATTATAGTGTTAGCTATAGATAATATTACCTTTTTGTTATTATCTGAATTTTTATCTATCTTATTATTCTTAATTTTTAAATTTTTTATTATAGCTTCTACTATAAGCTAGATAATATAAATAAGACATAGTAAATGGTTTTATTTAATGTTTTATTTAATACCTTTTTTTTAAAGTAAGTCTTCGAGAATTCTTATTAATTATTCTTTATTATTATTAGCATTATCTATAGTTAATATGAGTAAACGATGCTGAATATTAAAGTTTATTACAGTGTTAAATATTATACCAGCTATAGTTTTTCTAATATAAGAATTAGGAAGATGTATAAAAGCGAGTAAAACTTCTTGATATTTCTATTTGTCAGTGATATAAAAACTAATAATTATAAAAAAAGAAAGATTATTTAGACTTGTCTAAGTATTAATTATTAAAAAGATTTTAATTAATAAGCTAAGGTTATCTAGTAAATCTCTTTGTAAAGTTATATAGAAATAGTTAAAAAGATTTCGAAGTTTAGTATATTTTAGGATCTCTACTACACTGTTAAGTATAGTGAGTAATATTCAGAATTTTTTATTATCTACTATTCGAAATAGAAGATTAAATAATATAACTACTTTTATAAGTTAATATAAAAAATTTTTAGTAGTATTCACTAGGATTATTAACACTTTTAATAGATATAAAAAAGTTTAAAAACATTTTAGTGCTAGTTAAGTATATAAATATTACTTAAAATTATTACTTTTATAGATATATAAGATAAATAATCACTTATCTCAAGATTATTATCAGAATCTGAGCATTAACATTTACATTTTATTAAATTAAAATGCTTTTTTAATCTGCCTAGGCTATAGTTATAATATATAAGATATTATATATAATATATATTATATAAATATTTTATTATTAGTTTTTTAGTATGAATATCAGCTATTTAATAGAAATTTTTATATATATTACTTTAGTTTTTTAAATCTTATAAAGAGCTGCGATATTTTCCTTAAAAATTAGCCCGAAGTTATAATGTAATTAAAATATTATTTTATTATTTAAGAAACATAGTTTTATAACTATTATTATATTTAATATAATGCTTAATATTGATTATATATATAGTAAACCCTTTTAAACTTAACTTTGTAAAGGGAGTTAGTTTTATTATTTTAATAATAAATAACTATAAAATGAAATTTTTAAATAGAGTAGATAAAAAATTGTTAAATAATATAGAATCAAGAGTGTAACTGTGATTAAATTCAGGATTTAGAGATAAAAGAAACTTTATAATAAAAAATAAAGATAAAAAAGTATAGATAAGTAATAGTTTTTAATAATAATAATTATCTATAAATATTTTTTAAAAAAATATTCATTATATATTATTATTTTAAGCTATTAAAGAAAATCTTTAAATGCTAAATAATTAGCTATGCTAATAATTAAAGAATTATAGACTTAAAAGATTATAACCTTAAAGAATTATAATCTTTTATTAATAGAGTTTAGTAATTAACTATATAGAGCTATATTAAAATAGGTTTTAAGACTTCTTAATAAGTAGAATTTTACATAAATGCTTTTAAAGTTTTTTTGAATTTCTTTATTAATATTTAGTA
This sequence comes from Talaromyces sp. R2412, assembly GCA_023626135.1. Taxonomy (NCBI): domain Eukaryota; kingdom Fungi; phylum Ascomycota; class Eurotiomycetes; order Eurotiales; family Trichocomaceae; genus Talaromyces; species Talaromyces sp. R2412. The sequence goes on along the minus strand of JAMAGK010000061.1, from coordinate 35,931 downwards.
TAATATTTTTAGCTAGTTTTACTATATCTTAGTTTTTAATTAAAATATCAGTAATAAGTTCTATAAGAGCTTTATTTTTATCGCTTTATATAAATATAGAAATTAGTTAAAACTAATTATATTTTATATTAAGTAATAAAAAAATATCTAAATTATTATAAAAAAATGTTACTTTTACTAAAATATTTTTTTTTAATTTTAAGTTTTATATAAAATAGATATAATTCCTTTAAATCTTTTTTAATTTTATATAAATAGGAATTAATCTCCTTATAACTAAAAAAGCCTAATTACTAATATCAATATTTATCTAATACTTGACTATTTATACATATTATAGAGAAAGCGTATAAACACGACTATCTATTATTTAATATAGATAATTGTAGATATTTTTAACTGTTAAGTCTAATTTAAATCGTTTTCTTTATTCTTTTTAATTTTTACTATTAATTTACTAAATATACTAGTAAATATTACTATAAATTTAAAAAGAATAATATATTAATATTACTATTTAATATAAATAACTAATATATATAAAGATTAAAACAATATTTATATTTTTTATTATTAAGAAATAAGAATATTATAATAATAATATTTTAAAATAACATTTTCTATTATAAAGTAAGAAATTAAATTCTTATTAAATGATAATATAATATATTTAAATATAAAAGTTGTATTAAAATAGTATATAATTTTAAATTATAAAAATAGATAGATAGATATATATATATATATATAAATATTTATTACTAATAAAGATTTTAATAGTATATCGAACTTTTTATTTTAATAAAAAATAATAACATATCTTAATAATATTTACTACTATATTTATAATATTTAGAGTTAAGAGTTAATTTAATTATAAAACTAGAGTTTACTATTCACTATGTAGCTACTGATATAAAACATCAAGTTAATCTCCTCTATTTATTATTAAAATCTTCTATGTCGGGCTTAGAGCCGTATAGTTTAAAATCTCCGTCTATATCTTCTATAATGAAATTATTATTATCTTCTTTATCGTTTTTATTATCTTTATCGTCTTCACTATTATCTTTAAAATTAAAGTCTCCTTCTTCTCCAGCTTTTTCGTTCTTTTTATTATTATCGTTTTTATTATCTAATTTTGCTAAGAATTCACTATTATTAGCTTATTTATCTAAGTAGATATTAGTAATGGTTATAAAAATAATAATATTATTAAAAAGTATTATCGTCTTTAAATATCTATTTATAATTAAGACGACATTAGATAAATTCCTCTATAGCTAGTTTTATATTTTTAAGTATGCTGTTAGTTTCTACTAGAAAGTTAATATTCTATTTAATAATATCTTCTTTTAGATCCGATACTAAAGTGTATATATAATAGTTAATTTATTCTATTAAATCTAGTTTCTTAAATGACTATTTTATTTTTAATAAATTCTTTAATTAATATTACTTATCAATATTACCTCTTTAAACTTTACTAGCTTAGAGACTAACTTATTAGCTAGCTTAGCTAGCTCGCTTTTTGTAAAAAGATCTACTTAAGCCTTTTTAAATATCTTTTTAGTTTTTTAAATTTATAACTATCTTTTAAATTATTCTATAGATATTTTTGTTTTAAAACGCTTAACTATAAACTTCTTAATAGTTTTTTTTTCTAAAACTTTGCGAAGTTTTTTATTAATATTCTTTCTAATATTAATAGTTAGTCTATTAATTATTATTAAAAATTATTACTATAATTTTGTTTACTATTTAGCTGTATTTCTTACTTTTTTATAAGTATCAGTTTTCGTCTTTCAGTTAGTATTATAACGATGATAAAGTTCAAGATTATTACTCTTTAGTTACTGGCGTTAGGCTATCGCCTGCTGTACCGCGGAATTAGTTAACTAAATCGATATAGTAAATAACAATATCTAATAATAAAAATAAGCAGATCGCTTAATTAAAACGATTCAAATATCAATATATTATATATTAAAATTCACCCTATTTAAATTTCGATATATAAAAAATAGGTTTTAACTTAATAGTAAGAAATAATATACTAATTTAAGAATTTTTAATAATAATCTCTAATTATAATATAATCAGTTTTATTAATTAAAAAAATTTAAATTTCTATATTAATAGTATTAATTTTAATATATAATAGTAAGAAATAATATACTAACCTTATTAATAATAAAAAAAATAAGACATGTAATAAAAAATATAAACAAATACATAGTTATTTATTTATTATAAGATTTCTTTATTTTCATTATTTTCTAATTAGGAACTAATTTCAATCTTTATATAAAATTTTATTAAAGCGGTATATTTACTAAAATTTCTACCTATCTTTATTATTTTTAAATTAAATTCGATTAGTAATATTTCTAAATAATAATTCTAATATTTATAAAAAGTTTTAAAACTATATTATTTAAGCTTAATAAAGCAAAACTAAGTTTATTTTTAGTCTTTTATATATTGAATATAGATTATATTATTTAGTAATAAAATTTAATCTATTTTTAGATTTTATAGCGATATTAAAACGCAAAAATCAGCTAAATAACCTAAATCTAGCTACTTTTAAACAGATTAAGAGTAAGTTTATTCTATTATTAGTAATAACAATTTTAAGTAATATTCTAATATTAAATAATAAACTTTGTTTTATTATATGTAAAAGCTTATAAAACGAAAATTACTAAATAGAAATATGATATAACGTAATAGATCTTAAAAATGCTAAATCGCAATGAGCAGATATACTAAGATCTCTATCTAAAACCAGTTCTTTATTAGGTTTCAAAGACTGTCTGTGCAAAAGATAAATTATAGAATTTAATATTAATTATATTTAATAGTAATATTTTTAAATATATTATATAAGATTTATTATTATTAAAAAAATATTAATTTTATTATCTTTAAATTAGTATTTCGCAGACTTATATAAGAAATTATTTATTAAATTAATTAAGATATGTGTATATAAATCTTTGTTTTATTAGTATTATAAAAAGTAGCTAAGATAACTTTAACAACTTTATTTAAAGATAATATATTTTAGTAATATTATTAGTATATATTACTAACTTTAGAATAATAACTACTTTTTACGTAGTTATTTATTGTAGTTAAGTAACTATTAAATCTAAAGATATATAATTTATTAAATATATTATTGCTATAATAGATTCTTTAAAAAGGATTAAATCTTATTAAGGTATTTTATACTCGAAAAATAAAAAACTTTAAATAAATATCAAAGATTATATTACGCGTATTAATAATTTTACTAAAAAAGTTATATAAATAGAGAAATAGTGATATATTTAATTAGAGAAAGGTAAAGATAAAACTACTATTAAGAGAAGAAAAAAAAAATATATTAGTGATATTATTATAGCACCTATAAACAATATGACTAGATTAGAGTAATATATTATTATCTTAGAATATTATATTGAAGTTAAAGAATAAAATCTAGAGGTTGGAATTTAGTAGATAAAAATCTAGAATTAAGAATTATAATAAGAATTTTTTTAAAAAAAAAAAATAAGATAGTTTTTTTATTAAATAGTTTTAGTTAAGACTTAAGATTAAAAATATATAAAATTTAATAATAATAATTTATAATAATATTTATATTAATTTTATAAATTATATAGAAAATTTTTATTCTTTTTAAGAAATTTTTCTTTTTATCTTTATAAGAATTTCTTATCTTATCTTCCTTCTAAATTAGAATTCCTGCTAGGAGTCCTGGGACTCTTATTAAAATTAGGAAATTTCTTATCCTATATTCCTTTTTGATTAAGATTCCTGCTAGGACTTCTATTAAAAATAGAGAATTTCTTGTCTTATTTTCCTTTTTAACTAGAATTCCCGCTAAGACTTCTATCAAAAATAAGGAATTTTTTGTCCTATCTTCCTTCTTAACTAAGATTCTCACTGAGAGTCCCAAGACTCATATTAAAATTAGAGAATTTCTTATTCTATCTTCCTTCTTAACTAAGATTCCCGCTAGGACTCTTTCTAAAATCAAGGAATTTCTTGTCTTATCTTTTTCTTAACTGGGATTCCCGCTGGAAGTCCTGGGACTCCCGATTCGGGACTTTTTTGGTCCCGATTCCTGTCCCGTCCCAACTCCCAGTGGGAAATTCCCGTTTCTGCGGCAACCCTAACTTTAACTATTATATTAATTTAGTATTAATATTCTATTAAGCGTATTAGATTATAAAAAACTAATTTAATACTGAAGCTAACCAATAAACGTATTACCTAGATTAAACGTTAATAATGTTAGAAGAAGTCTACCACGAAGAAAGTATAAAAATATAAAAAAATATTATTAATATTTTTTTAAAAAAACTGTATCTTTATTAATACATTTTAAAAAAAAATTATATAAAAGATATATATCTTTATATTACTATTATTAAAGTTTATAGTATAATATTAAAATTTAATAAAGTATTTAATGAATTTACTAAAAATTACTAGAAATTAATAATAAAACTTTAAATAAGAGCTATTATCTTTAATAAAAAAAATAAAATAGAATAATACTTTATAGAGCTAAATAACGCAGATTTAGAATCTAATAAAAAATTATTAATATATTTTACTAATAGAAAATTTTAAAATAAAATTAACTGCTTTAGTTAGCTATCACAACAGCAGTCGTAGTGTTGTTAGAACTATAAAGATGCCCGCTTCTAGAAATATAGGACCGGTAGATGCTAGGTCTATAAATGTAATAGTTGCAGATTTTATAACTATTTAGAAGAAAACCAACAGTATACATAAAAAAAATATAAAAAATATAACTATAGTAATAGTAGTAGCTATATAATAAATAAAACTTATTTTACCTTTTTAATAGATTATAAAATAGAATCTATAATAAAAGTAAAGAACGCGAGTAAAGACGAAAATCTATTAAAGAATAATAAGAAGGAATCCGAAGTATACTTTATAATAAATATACTACAGAACCAATTATTCTTATATCAGATTAAGATTTTTAATGACTTTTTAGAAGATAGCTTCGATTTAGAATCTACTAAAAGCTGATAGAGTTTTAATTTAGAAGCAAGTACTGAGAAACCTTAGCTTCTAAATAATTAGATTCTTTCATTTTACGCGAGTAGTAAAAGATTAATTAATTAGGATATAGTTTTTTCAACTCTAATTAAGCACTTGACATGGGTATAGCATTTAATAAGAAACTAGGAAATAGCTGAGATCTATATTAGCTATACTATAAATTAATAAAAGAATAAGATTTTCTAAGGAATTCTGCCTAATATAGAGACAGTAAAGGTCTTAATAGTCAGATAAAGATAATTTATTGTTTTATAATAATTATATCTCGAGATAGAGATTAATATATCTTAGGCTGGTGAGTATATTGTTAGATTCAGTGATAATCTAGAAATTAAATCTATAGGAATGGTAATAGTAAAAATATTAATTAGTATAGTAGATTTTTATATTATAAATATAAGAATCCTATTTCTGTTAAATATTAAGGATATAGACTAGCTAAAAGTCTATTTAAATAACATTAAGAATTATTTAGTGAAAAAAAAATGGTATATTTTTATCTATTAGAAATAAGACTATTTATAGTTTTTTTTAGATAATAAACATATATTAGTTATATTCTTAATAAAAATTAAAATATGGCGCGTATACTATAGATTTAGATATTTTAGTATTAATAGATTGTATAAATTTTTCTATTATATAGATTATAATGATATTAATTATAAAGTACTTGCTGTAATCAAGAAAAATTATTATTATTATTAAATAAATAAATAAATATCTCGTCGTTTTAAATTTATACTAACTAATAATAAAAAGTTTAATTATAAGATTATTATTAATATTATATATTTAGATAGTATTCTAATTCTTTATTTTATTAATTAAATAACGTTATTCTAAGCAATGAGATTCTTAAAATCTCTATCTATAAAAGATATATAAAAAGTACTTTATTTAGCTTAGATTAATATATATTTTAAACCTTTAAACATTATATCTTATAATACTAGAACTAACTTCACTATAGTAGAATTCAAAGTTAAAATTAAAATAATAAAAATTTAATATTATTAAGTACTAGTTAAAGCATATTTAAAGATTAGTAAAGTAAAATATTACTATATACTATTTAAACGCGTATATACTATAATTTTTATAAAAATAAATAACATTATAAATAAAGATATTATCCTATAAATAGTAATAAAAGCTATTAATAATATTATAGAATTAGATAGAATAGTATTAACTATTTTGATTTTTAAAGTATACCCACGTATAATAAAAAAATTATTTCTATTTATTTTAACGATTCGCTATACTCAGATAATAAAAAAAATAATAACTAAACTAAGATATATAATAATAAAGCGCTAGATTAATAATATACTTAATATTAAAAATAGTTTAATTATAATAGATTTACTTGCTTTTATACTAGGAGACGATGTTAAGGTCTAGTAAAAAAAGAGTGGCTGGACTAGCCTATATAAAGTTATCTCAATAAATAGTTATAAAGTTATTATTAATTTAACTAATAATAATATATCTTTTTAGATAACATTAGTATAGTGTTATTACTGTTAATAAAGGTTCGACTTAGAGCTGACTCAGAGCTTATTAAGGGCCGAGTAATAGATATATAACCTATCCCTTAAATTTATAAAAACTAGATTAGAAAGATTAAGATATAAAAAGATAAAAAAAGAATTATATAAAAAGATTAATAAAGATAGAATCTATATTCTAGAAAAACTGGTAGCAATATAGCTATCTCATTATCGAGAACGACTTTAAAGATCTAAAAATAAATTAAAGATTTACATCAATATCTATCTATTAAAAAAAAAAATTAACGATTTAAAATTCATAGTTAAATTAAAATATAAAAGTAAGATTACTATAAATAAAAAACTATTTAAACTATTAGTAATTACTAAGATAGATAGCTTTATTACTAATAATATATTTAAGATTATATATAAGAATAATATTAATCTTAGTAATATCAAGATTTTTAATTCTTACTTAATTAATAAGATTAAAAATAAAAATAAAATTTTATATAAAAAATCTTACCTAGTTATATAAGGATATAATAACACAGAGAAAGCTAGAATTTTAATCTAATTTTTAATAATTCAATATATAAGCCAGAGACTATTTATATATTTTATATTAATACTTTTAAAAATAAACATAATTATAAAAATTTAAAATATAATATAGACCTATATTTAAGTAAAAATAAAGTTATAACACTTAATTATTACTAATCTTTTTAAAGAGATGCGAAAGAAATATCTACTAGATTTACTTTTCTTTATAGAAAGTGCTTTATATAGGATCCTAGAAGTAAGTATTTACTGGTTTAGAACTTACTATAAGCATTATTAAGTTAAAATAGATATAGAGATATCTATATATAATCTATATTTATTTATAATAATACTAACTATTAAAGAATTTAGCTTTATTAGTATATAGATAGATAATATATCTATTTTATTAATAAAAAAGTTTTCTAAGAAAGAATAGTATACTTTAAAAAAAGCTAATTTTAAAATAAAACTAAAAATATATCTAATAATTAATAATCTATTAGAATTTAATAATATAAAAATAATTATAGATAATAATAAAATATTCTTTTACTAAAAAAGACAAATAGCTAAGATTAAATTAATAAAAACTAAAGACTATGTTTAAAAATATATAAAATAGAGAATATGTAATATATATTTAGCCTTTATTTATTAACTGAAGATATCTTATAATTTTATTATTACTGTTTAAATATAGAAGAAGGACTGTATAGAGTCCGATTATAAAGCTTTAAACTGACATTTTATATAATAAACTGTAAATTCTAATTAAGGATTTATTTTTATACTATTAGATTTTACGAATATTAAGATTATAGTCTTTACTAATAGTTTATTTATTAATAATCGTGATATATTATCGTAAATAGAATTTTTAATTTTAATTATTAATAAAGATTTTTTTAAAAAAAGATTATTTAAAGCTATAAAAAATATTATTTATTAGTAATTAGCTAAGTGTAAATAAATAATCTAGAGTATATTAATCTCTAAGATTTATAGTATAATAACTAGATTTAACTATAAAATTACTCTGATAAGCATAATTAAGATAATTATAAACCGATTTAAACTTTTTAAAATTCTCGTTATTATCTATATTAATAGCTACTTGCTATATAAATGTTTTATTTAGTTTAAGACGATTAAAAAAAAACATTTTATAATTAACCTTATAGCACTATATTAATTTTATAAACGCTATAAGATTGACGAGATTCAATAAATCTATAGTAATAATAATCCTATTAATATTTTTACTAAAGTAAATCCTAATAAAGCACTTAAAATATTTATTAACACTAATAAAATAAGGATTCGTATAGAAGACTTTATAGAGCATATAAAATAAAAACTAGAAATCGACTAAGAACCAATTAAGAGCTAGGTAAAAAGTAAGAAAGCATAGATTAATATAAGATTATTTATAATAATAATTATAAGATATATAGAGAGTATATATAAGTATAATTTGATAAGATTTAATACTGTTAAATAATTATATTATCCTAATAAGAGATTTTTTATTTTTTAATACTATTTTTATTCATTTTTATTGTTTATATATATAATTAAGAATTAACTTTATTAACTTTATAATTTATATGCTATTTGTATATATTTATCGTTTTTGTAGTGATTTTTGTATGTTTAACTATAAATCTATTTATAGAAAAGATCTAGTGTTGGATTGTCGAGCAGTTGAGACGAAGGAGTTATGCGTAAAGGTTCGGGTAAGCTCTAGCAAGTTTAGGGGCCAATAGGGACCGAGATGTCACGTGACATCTCGCCGAAGATAAGGGGGTTATACACCCGCCTTAGGGGCTCTGTTGAACACACACACAGAACAACTTACTATTGCAATTATATGGACATCACTTTCGTCAGTGTAATTACACGGTAGAACCCACAAAAATATAATAAAAAAAAACAATAATAATATAATATAATACAGTACAATATAAAATAATATAATATTAAAAATAATATAATATAATATATATTATAAAAATATATACAGTATAAAAATAATATAATATAATATAATAATGCTAATCCTTATATATTAAAAATATATAATGATTACGGGGGGATATAAGATTATAACATTATTATTATTATAATAACAAATGATGTTACGTGGCAAATGATATCATGTGGTAAATAACATTATATAATAATATATACAGCTGCGAGATATCAGAATATAACAACATATAATATAATAATATGTGGTAAATTGTGGCAAATTATTATAATAATCGATATAAAACCGAACTAGGGTTATAAAATAATCTATATAACCGAACCAAGGTTAATTATTAACCGAACCAAGGCTATAAAATAATATTATAAATAATAAAGGTCTAGAACAATAATCTAGAATCAAAAAGAATTCTCTAAAAAATATAAAAAGAAGCCACATCCCTCTACATAGAATAATATTAGCAACTGAATGCAACAATCTTTATATGACTTTTCATTTATTAATTCTTCATTCTTCTTTTTCTATCCTCCCTCTGATGCAAATAACTTGCTAAGAAGAATGTTATATTGAAGTTGAAGAGTAAAACCTGGAGGTTAGAATTTAGTAGATAAGAATCTAGAATTAGAAGTTATAATAGAAATTTTTTTAAAAAAAAAAAGTAAGGTGGTTTTTTTATTAAATAATTTTAGTTAAGACTTAAGATTGAAAATATATAAAATTTAATAGTAATAATTTATAGTAATATTTATATTAATTTTATAAATTATATAGGAAATTTTTATTCTTTTTAAGAAATTTTTTTTTTAATTTTTATAGGAATTTCTTGTCTTATCTTTCTTTTAAACTGGGATTCCTGCTAGGAGTCCTAGGATTCCTATCAAAATTAGGGAATTTCTTGTCTCATCTTCTTTCTTAACTGGGATTCCTACTAGGACTTCTATTAAAAATAGGGAATTTCTTATCTTATCTTCTTTTTTAACTTGGATTCCCGTTGGGAGTCTCGGGACTCGTATTAAAATTAGAGAATTTTTTGTCTTATTTTTTTTTTTAACTAAGATTCCCGCTGGGACTCTCTTTGAAATTAGGGAATTTTTTGTCCCATTTTTTTCTTAACTAGGATTCCCGCTGGGAGTCCTGGGACTCCCGATTCGAGACTTTTTTGGTCCCGATTCCTGTCCTGTCCCAACTCCCAGTGGGAAATTCCCGTTTCTGCGGCAACCCTAGTTTATAGATTTAGTATCTATTAATTCTATGTTTCTAAGAGCGGGTATCTTTATAGTTCTAGCGATATTATAATTATTATTATAACGGCTAGCTAAAGCAATTAGTTCTGCCTTAGAATCTTCTATTAATAAAATATATTAATAATTCTTTATTAGATTTCGGATCTATATTATTTAGCTCTATAAAGTACTGTTTTACTTTACTTTTTTTATTAAAAATAATAGTTTTTATTTAAAGTCTTACTGTTAATTTCTAATAATTCTTAATAAATTTACTAAATATTTTATTAAATTCTAATATTATACTGTAGGCTTTAATAATAATAATATAGAGATATATATTCTTTATATAACTTTTTTTTAAAATATATTAATAAAGATATAGTTTCTTTAAAAGAATATTAATAATATTTTTTTATATCTTTATATCTTCTTTATAGTAGATTTTTTTTAATATTATTAATGTTTAATGTAAATAGTACATTTACTAGTTAGTTTCAGTATTAAATTAGTTTTTTATAACTTAATACGTTTAGTAGAATATTAATATTAGATTAATATAGTAGTTAAAATAATCTAATACTTCTCTAGATAGTATTTTATAGAATATAACTTAATATTAATTTAATTAAACTTTAATTATATAGTATATTTTTAAAAAAATATAGATTTTATTATTAAATAAGTTATATTTCTATTTTTTAAAAAAATTATTCTTATTTTTTTATACTTTAGAGAATTTTAATACTAGATTAGGATTAATTATAACTTATCTATACTCTAGTAATAGTACTATTTTATAAATATCTATTATAAATAATTATTTTTTTATTTTATCGTTAGGATTAAGGGTTAATATAATATATTAAAGTTGGTCTCTAAATCAGTTTTTATTTAATTCTAAGTTAGGTTTTACTACTGATATATGTTGCTGCTGGTAATATAAATAATGTGTTAATCTTAATAAGGAATTTATATCTTAGGATACTGTCTCTAACGATAATATGTTTTTAGAAATTATTGTCTTTAGGAATTTATTCTTTGTAATAGCTTTAGTATAGGCTAGTATTAATACTAAAATTATAATAATAATTCTATATTATTAAAAAAATAATTTAAATAAAGAATAGAAATTTTTTTTTAATTTATATAATAGTTATACTAGTAATATATTTTTTATTATTATTTTAGTAAAAGCTTTAGATATCGTTTTTTATTTTATATTATCTATAAATATGTCTTTTTTTAAAAGAAAATATTTTATTTTTTTATAGATTGTTATATATACATTATTAAAATCTTTTTTAATTTAATTATTAAAGTATTTTTATAGCTATTTAAATAGAAATCTATTTATAAAATAGTTTGTTACTACTTTATACATAGTTTTTATAGTATAGATAGTTATAATATTTTTATTTTTACTAAATTTTATTTTATAGTTCTATAATACTATATTAATATATTATTTAGAAATATTATTATTAAAACTAGTTTTTTATATATATTTATCTACCAAGAATATTATAACTTTAATATTTTTAGAGGAAGAGCTTCTAGTGTTATTTTTAGCGTTTAGCGATGTTATTAGTGATTATACTAATGCTATTCTGATTAATTTATATAGTAATAAAAAAGGATGTTATTAGTGTTATTGATTTACTGATATGTCGACAGCGTGTTCTTATAATAAGATAATAATTAAGGTTTGTATTATAATAATATATTACTTTAATTATAAATTTTTAAGTCTTACTTTATTAGAAATAAAGTTTTATAATGTTAATCTGGTAGTATATAAATAACTCTGTTAAATTAATCTTTTTTATATAGATTTTTATACTTTATAATACGTAACTAAATCTTAATATAAGATTTTAAAAATTTAGTTTATATAATGTTTTGTTCCTATTATTTAGTATTTTGTTAATTTATCTAGATTATAAAATCTAGACTAATCAGTATAGGTTCTACCATGTAATTATACTGATGAAAGTAATGTCAATATAATTGTAATAGTAAGTTGTTTTTTATATATTTAATAGAGCCCTTGAGGCGGGTGTATAACCCTTTTATTTTTGGCGAGATGTTACGTGACATCTCGATCCCTATTGGCCCCTGAACTTGCTGGAGCTTGCCCGAACCTTTGCGCACGACTCCTTCGTCTCGACTGCCTCGACGATCCGACAATCTTATTATTTTAAATTTATACTAACTAATAATAAAAAATTTAATTATAAAATTATTATTAATATTATATATTTAAATAGTATTCTAGTTTTTTATTTTATTGATTAAGTAACGTCATTCTAAGCAGTAAGATTTTTAAGATTTTTATCTATAAAAGATATATAGAAAGCGTTTTATTTAGTTTAGACTAATATATATCTTAGATCTCTAGATATTATATTTTATAATACTAAAATTAACTTCGTTACAGTAGAATTCAAAGCTAAAACTAAAATAATAGAAATTTAATATTATTAAATACTAGTTAAAGTATATTTAAAGATTAATAAAATAAAATATTACTATATATTATTTAAATACGCATATACTATAATTTTTATAAAAATAAATAATACTATAAGCAAAAATATTATTCTATAAATAGTAGTAAAGACTATTAATAATATTATAAGACTGGATAGAATAGTATTAACTGTTTTAGTTTTTAAAATGTACTCATATATAACAGAAAAATCATTTCTATTCGTTCTAACGATTTGCCGCGTTTAGATAATAAAAAAAATGATAACTAAACTGAAATATATAATAGCAGAGTGTCAAGTTAATAAGGTACTTAATATTAGAAATAGATTAACTATAATAGATTTACTTACTCTTATATTAAAAAACAATATTAAAGTCTAGCAAAAAAAAAGCAGCTAGACTAGCCTATATAAAGTCATCTTAGTAGATAGCTATAAAGTTATTGTTAATTTAACTAATAATAATATACCTTTTTAGATAACGTTAGTATAGCGTTATTACTACTAATAAAGATTCGACTCAGAGCTAATTTAGAACTTATTAAAGACCAAGTAATAGATATATAATCTATCTTTTAAATCTACGAAAATTAGATTAAAAAGACTAAAATATAAAAAGACAGAGAAAGAACTATATAAAAAAATTAATAAGAATAAAATCTATATTCTATAAGAACTAGTAGCGATATAGCTATCTTATCGTTAAAAATAATTTTAAAAATTTAAAAATAAATTAAAAATCTACACTAATATCTATCTATTAAAAAAAGAAATTAATAATTTAGAATTTATAGTTAAATTAAGATATAAAAATAAGATTATTATAGATAAAAAACTATTTAAACTATTAGTAATTACTAAGATAGATAGCTTTATTATTAATAATATATTTAGAATCGTATATAAAAATAATATCGACCTTAATAATATTAAAATCTTTAATTCTTATTTAGTTAATAAAATTAAGAATAAAAATAAAATTTTATATAAAAAATCTTATCTAGTTATATAAAAATATAACAATATAAAGAAAGCTAAAATTGTTGGATAACTGGTGCAGTCGACCGAGCGGATAGCCGCTGTCACGTGATGCTTGGCAGCACGTGACTAGGGCTTAGGGGTAAATACCCGTTCCACCTCGGTGTCGGTTTTTTTCTTCTTCTTTATAATAACAACCTTTACTAATATAATTATATAATATCTGCTTTTAGATATATAATTACACTAGTAAACCTATACTAATTAGTCTAGGTTAAAGATCTAGACAGATTAGCAAAGTATTAGAACTTATAATAGTAATTACTATCCTAATTATAATTACCAGAATCTATATCGGGATTCTTATATAATCTGAGAAGATTCAGGAATCTACGTGGAAGAGACTAATCTAAAAAATCGCATCTTTAAAAATCTAAGACACTAGAACTGGTACTATAAGGCTTCTGCCTCTTATAGATAAGACTAGGAAAATCTATAATTAATGCGGTTAAGTTTATGATTATTAATTATTTTTATGCTAATCTATATTGCCGCTATATCGCAAAACCATATTATTAATATATTTAAAAATTAATAAATATTAAAAATTAATAAAAATAATATATTTTTAATATATATAAAAATATTAAAAATACTAGTTATTTATTAATATTTATCATCCTAAGATACTACTCTCTAAACTAAATCTAATTAGGATAGGAACTAAAACCAATCTAAGAGACGGTGAAGAAGACCCTGCTACTAGTCAACTAGAGAGCAGTAGATTACTAGAGGAGAGTCTATTATTAAGTTAACTAAAAAGTAATATAACGGTCTAAAATAATATAATACTAGACAGTATATTAATTCTATAAAATTAATAGATTACTAAAGATAATATACTAGAAAAAGCAGGACTTAATTCTAAAGCTATTAGAAAGACTATAGATATTATATATTAAGATATAAAAGATGTATAGAGTAAAAAGAGAGTTATTCTAAATATATTCACTATATAGATAATATATAGAGCATAGATTATAAAAATCTAAGGATCGCTTTTATAGAACTGGCTTTATTCTAAATTTAGAGATTAGAAGCTTAACAATTTTAAGAAACTAAATAGAGAACTTAAAAGGTAATTTAAATAATTTCTAATAGATTAAGGGATCCACGTGCATGACTCTAGGAAACCGAGAAAAGCTATCTCGGAAATCCTTTATAAGTTATTTTAGATAGAAATAATACTAATATAATATAATAATACTAACTTATGTACTTTCTATTTAATCTAGATATAATAATTAATTTATAAAAGAGCGGGATAAGATGTATTTTTACGTAGTAAAGTGATATTTAAGTCGTTATAATAAAAGAATATATTATCGCTAGAGGTAATATTTTAAAATATATCTAAAGATAGATAATTAATAAGAGATTTATTTAATATAATTAGATTTATAATACTATAAGGAATTAACTTAGAGCTAACTTAGAACTAAGTATAAGCTGATGGATAAAAAAATATTAAAAGACTCTGTTTTATCTAAGGAATCTTTAGTAAATTCAGTAACAGCTAGGAAAGTTTTAGAAAATTATAAGAATATATATTTGATTTAATAAAGTATATATTAATTATTATTATAAATAATAAAGATCTATATATAGAGCTTCTATTAAGAGAATATAGATGTTAATTTATTAACTCTAATTTATTTTTGAAATTTATAAAAATATAGGATAAAATAAATAATTTTACTAGTAAAAAGTATAATATCTTAGATAATAAAATTATTATTTTCTTAAGGATCTGTAAATGGGCAGATATTTAATTAAACTAGGCCTAGGCTGTATTTCCTAACATGTTAACTAGTAAAGCGTTATTTTATTATAATAGAAAAGTATTATTAAAAGCTTTTTTTTATTAAGTTTATTAGATAATTAAGAATTATTTTAATATAAAAACGAATTATAATCTCTATTTCTAAGATTTTATAACTATAGACCTATACTAAGTATACTAGGAAAAAGGTATTAAATTATGGGTAGATACTATAAAATTTTTTATAAAGAAACTTTATATATATTAATATACTCTAAATAAAGAGTATAAAAAAGAAGTAATTCTAAGTAATACTATTATTAAAATATATAATTCTATATAGGAATTTAATAATGTTATTAATATATTAGAAGGCTATTAAGTATTTATATCTAAATTTTAATTTAAAGTAAAAAAACTAGATAGATAAGGGAAGAATAGATAATTTCTTAATAACTTTAATGACAAATCTAGGGAATTATTGATCTACTACATAGATAAGAAATTCTAAAAAAGAACGAACTGGAATAGTAATTTATTATATAAATCTAGTAATATGCTATTTTAGGGTTTATAAAGATATTAAAACCGATAAAACGCTTACTTCTAACGCTATAGCTTTAGAAATAATAGATGCTGGGTCTGTAAATATACTAACTATAAATTTTATAACTATTTAAAAAAGGACTAATAATGTATATAAGAAGAATATAATAAATACAGTTATAATAACGATAGCAATAGCCATATGTCAGATAAAGCTTATTTTATCTTTTTAATAGATTATAAAGCAGAGTCTAAGATAGAGATAGAGAATACAGATAAGACTAAGTACCTATTAAAAGATAATAAAAATAAATCTAAAGTGTACTTTATAGCAAGTATATTATAGAATTAATTCTTTATATACTAAATTAGGATTTTTAATAATTTTTTAGAAGATAGCTCTGACTTAAAGTTTATTAGAAATTATTAAAGTTTTAATTTAGAAGTAAATATTAAAGAACTTTAGCTTCTGATTAACTAGATTCTTTTATCTCCCACAAGTAGTGAAAAATTAATTAATTAGAATACAATCTTTTTAACTTTAATTAAATATTTAAGCTAGATACAGCACTTAATAAGAAACTAAAAAATAGTTAAGATTTATACCAGCTATATTATAGATTAATAAAAATATAAAATTTTTTAAAAAATCTTATCTAATACAAGTACTACAAGAGTTTTAATAATAAAAAAAGAATAACTTGCCGCTTTATAACAGTTATATTTTAAAATAAAGATTAATAAATCTTAGACTGATAAATATATAGTTAGATTTAAAAATAATCTAAGAATTAAATCTATAAGAATAGTAATAATAAAAACATTAATTAGTATAATAGACTTCTATATTATAGATATAAAAATCTTATTTCTGTTAAGTATTAAGGATATTATTATTATTATTTAATCATATTTAACGTCCATACCCAGCCCTGAGGCTATGACGGACAGCGTGTCTAACTAAGCTTATAAGGGCTTATAGAGAGAGGGCCTCTATAAGGGACCCTATAAGCTTACAAACGGACCCTAAACATAATAAATATCTGGCGCTTTCTTTGCTCTAAACCGCTTATGTGCGCAGGGCGATTTGGAAGCCTATTAGTAGATGGTGGGCCTAAGGCCTCCTTCTTATAGCTAATAATAATAGGGTGTTACCGGCTAATAGCGGGCTACCTAGCCCCGCTACCCTTCCTTCTCCCTGGCTTCCTTGTTTGCTTCCTCCCCTAAATCCTTAATCCTCCAATTATTGGCCCTATAAGCCTGTTCTGTAGCCTGTTTGCTATCTTCATGCTCTCTAATAGCTGTTATAAACGCTAGAAGTGCTTTAGTAGCCTTAGAGTCTTTTAATAAGCGTGCTTCAGGGTATGCCTTATTAAATTGTAGCCTCTCAACCCCTACCTTAGTAAGGTCCTCCAGCAGCTTGGCCCATTGGCGGCGCCACTTTCGGCAATCAATAAGAAGGTATTTCACCGTCTTATTGCCCCTAGAGCACCCTAGACACCCCGAGGAGTCTCAGGCCTTGATTCGGTGCAGAAAGCTGCTAATAGGAATATAGCTAGTCTTAAATTAGTAGTACCGCTGCGCTAGGCGCTTATAGATACCCATAGCCGTTAGATCAAGCTTCTAACCCTTAAAAAGATTATAGGCTTGCTGGCCAGGCCGCTGAGCACGTTTTACAAACTATTTAGTAAGCTAGCTAGCTCTGAAGGCCTTAGAAGCTTCGGTACAGACATACTAGGTATAAATAAGCAAAATGCCCGAGTACTTGTCAGTTAATAGTCTCTCAGTGGTCTTTTTAGCGGCCTTGTCGGCTTCCTCATTACTAAGAACGCCTTTATGGTCTAGGACCTAGTATATGGACATTCTACAGCCGATGACCTGCAGCTATCCAGTTAGAGTATGTGCTCTAAGCGCTAAGGCTTGCCTTAGGCCTGGTTGAATATACTACAGATAGCTTA
This sequence comes from Talaromyces sp. R2412, assembly GCA_023626135.1. NCBI lineage: Eukaryota > Fungi > Ascomycota > Eurotiomycetes > Eurotiales > Trichocomaceae > Talaromyces > Talaromyces sp. R2412. The sequence continues at coordinate 17,759 of JAMAGK010000061.1, read as the reverse complement.
TAGCGGCTTGCGCGTCTAAAAGCATCTTAATTAGATCTAGAAGATCGTCTATCAGTGTTTATTCCAGGGCTTTAACTACACCCACTAATTCCGCGTCAAACATTTTAAACCCAGCGCTTAAAGGTATCAGACGTGATTTTTAGAGGCCAGTTAATAACTTATAAATTGTAGCAGCGTTAATCCGTTTATCGTCTAGCTTGGAACCGTTTGAGTATAGGCTAGTCTCCCTTAAGGCTTCTAAGAGGTCGGTAATCTCTTGTATAGCCGTTTCCAGATCTGCTACTCTAAAATCGAGTGGGATAGACCTATTATTATAGCCTAAAGTTCGTTCAAAACTCTCGGAAGGGTCAGTAGCTATAGATTCTTATACTTGGCGTGCCAGGCCTATACCTAATATCCAAGGGCCTCTACGGGTTAAAGTAGCCTAGACCCGGTCTCTAAGTGGCTGTTCTCTAGACTACATATAGGCATCGCTCTCACATAGGCTTATAGGAAGCACTATCACTGTAGGATGGCCTGAGGAGAGTCTAAGCAGTCTAACGGTATAACGACGTTATTTAGTATTTAATAAGGCTTCAGCCGGTTCTAGAGCTGCTTCTCTAAGTAGTGGCCTTAACGGGGTAGTGCAGAGTATACTTATTACCGCCCGAGCCTAGTAATTGATTAAGGCTTGTACCCCCCCTAAGCGGTTTTTCTGGCTATACTACCAGAGCTCTACCTTATATAAAGCTATCGCCTGGGCGATAGCTTTCTAGATTCGCTATGCTAGATCAAGGAGAAGGCCTTAGGTCTTATATAAAGCCTACACCCGCTTCTTAATATTTTAGTTTTTCTATAAGCGGTGCCTATAGTAGTCCTTAAATAAGAGCTTTGGATCTAAAAGTACCCCTAACTATTTAATAGTTTCTAAGCGGAACGTTACTGAAGTATCTACTATCGATATCTAGGCTCGCTAGATTTGGTCTCTAAGCTCCCTACTGATTTTCTTAGTAAATAAAGTAGCTTCAGTCTTTTTAAAGTTAAATTTAACGCTATTAGTATACTCTTAATCGATAGCGGCTTCAACTGCTACTTCTAACTGCCTGTAGACCTTGTTTATTAAGCTTCCTTAAGCTATAAAGCCTAAATCGTCTATATATAAGATTACTTTTATATCTAGAATATAATACTTTATAGCCTAGAAGACCCCTAATACATAGAGGAGAAATAGGATTAGGGATACCAGTGATCTCTAGAGCAAGCCTGAAGTAACAGGCTGTATATTAGTTTTATAACTGTTAATTATAAGGTTTACCCGCCTACCTATAAGGAAGGATAGGGTCTACCTTATAAAGTTGTTATTGATACCAGCAGTCTTCATAGTCTGGACAAGCTTATAAGGGTCAACATAGTTAAATACCTCTATAACATCAATAAAGACAGCCCCTGTCAGGAGCTTCTTAACCTACCCCTGGTGCATCATCTACATTAAATAGGCTACTACGTCTATAGCGCCCCAGCCCCGTCTAGAGCCCATTTGGCCCGGATATAGAATCCCCTAGACCTCACACTAGTCCGCTATAAGCCCTGTAGTAAGCTTCTTAATAACCTTATCTAAGCAGCTTAGCAGGCTTATCATCCGCCAGGCTTTAATATAGGAGTAATCGGATTTACTAGGCTTCTTAAGTAAAATACCCTTAGTAATCTTCTAGGTATCTAGATACACTCCTAAACGGAAGCACTGCTAGGCCAACGCTATAATTTAAGAAAAATTTAGTGTCTAAAACAATCTATAAGCTTTAAAATTCAGCTTATTAGCTTCTAGAGCTTTTTTAGTACTTTAGCTGAATAGAACCTAATATACCTGTTCTAACGTTATAAGCGTGTGGGTAAGCCCATTAGGCCATTCCTTTAAAGAGATACTCTAAGAGGCGGTAGAGAACGCTGTTTGTCGAATTAAGGCCTCTTTCTCGCTAAAAATAGTGGCTAGGCCTGCCTCTAGATTCGGCCCTCGCAGGGCTGGCGTAGTAAGATTCCTAGGGGGCTTAGTGTATCTTAGGGCCTGCCAGCACCTATTAGGGTCGTCTAGATCGGTCTTACCCTTATTAGGTTCGTTAGTAAAAGGATTCTTGGAACCCTTTTTCGACTCTTCTATAAGGAAAGTCTCTCAGCAAGTACGCTTAGCGGTCCTTATCCGCTGGTAATAATCAGCCCTGGCAGCCCTAACGATGGCCCTGGAACAGGCCCGGGCTTGCTCCTGTTTGCGGATTGAAGCCTATAAGCTTCGGGCTTGCCGCAGCTCCGGCCGCCATCAACGCTTAGAGTGAATATAAAGTCGCACGGCTTTAATATGCCTATCGAGTATGCTAGTTAGGGTAAACTGTATCTAATCAGCTTCTTTTTCTAGACTTGCTTCAGTACAATCGTTACTAAGAATAGGATGATTAGTAGCTTTTAACGCCCAAGCTATAGTGGCTAGTTTAAGGGCTTCCTTATTGGCTTGCAGGGCCTCAATCTGCTATCTAATAACCTCCCTAAAGGTGCCCTCTGCAGGGGGGGCTTCTAGGGCGTCCCAGGCTAGGACAATAAGCTCATAATCTGACGTTATAGGTTTATCTTGATCGATTTCCTAGGTCTGTAATAGCCTTAAGGCCGGTAAAGACAGCGCTAAATCGATTATTGACATCTCTAGAGAGTCTTTATAACGGGTAGCTTCCCTAGACTTGTTATTAACATATAGAGAGTGCTGGTTAATAAGCTGTTCTAGGGGGTTAATATTGACTCTCTCTATAGCTTAGGCATTCTACACAGAGCTATAGGTATTGAAGTCACCTACTAATAAGTATCTATCCACTATAAATCGGTCCTAATTAGTGTCTTTAATTGCCCGTCGACGCCTAGATGATGCCCCCTGCCAAATGCAGCTGTCTCTAATCCACACATTATAACAGTTAACAATTCTAATGCGTCTAAGTATTTGGTCACTAATTATAGAGGACTCCCATATGTCCAGGGCTTGGATATAGAGATAGTTTACTAGATCAGTTCGGTTTTCAACCCTAATAGCACCTATAAGATCTTTATAGATGCCTATAAACATCTATTAAGTTCTTTTTTCCCTTTTAGGCCAGTAAAATAGATAGCTTGGGTAGGTAAAATCATTATAAATATAGGGCTTTTATAGATATATAATATTTGCTTACTGCTTAATCTCTGTCTTTAAAGCCTTTAAAGTAGCAGAATAGATACGGCCATAGTTATGTTAAATAATTAATATAAGTAGGGGCGGCTTCGGGCACTGGTTAGGAGCATAGGGACGAATAGGGTAGGGAGGAAGTCGGTAAAACAGCTTCTAAAGCCTCTGCTATGGCCTCGTCGTCAGGTTCTCGGTCTTGTTCCTCAAAAGGGGTTCCAGGGCCTGCCGAGGGCGAGTTCTCTTCGGTTATGCCCTCCTAGGCTTTATACTTGTGGGTAGAGGCGGGCATAACGACTTTAATAGCGGGGAGCCGCTTATAGAGGCGTCGGCAGACCTTTCGAAGCTTGGGGCAGCTTAGGGAATCAGCCTGGTGTTCACCCCTATAGTTATTATATTTAGTAGATACGTGCGGGTATAAGTAGTATGCTTTAGCCTTATAATCCTATACATTACAGGTATAGTTCCAGGTTTTATAGGGGCTAGTATACACTAAATAAAGCTCTAGCCGGCTACCATAGGCCCTATAAGTTTGGTGGCTAATACTGCAGTATCGGGTGCAAATTGAGTCCTTACCAATATTATAATAGAGAGTCACTTTATGCCTATTGCCTCCGAAGCGAATCCTCTGGAACAGTAGCTTACAGGCGTCTTTCAGGCTTCTTATCATTATAATAATAGTGGAAGCCCGCTAGTCAGTGGTCTGGATAGCCGCTAGAGGTTTAATCTATATAGGGTCTTTTATTAGAATATAGATATCTTCTAATTTAATTTTTTTATGGGCTAGGATAAGCCCTAAATCAGGGATATTATAGCGGGCCACTAATACTGCGTGTATTTTAAGCTTATGCTATTGCAGGTTTGGTTCTACTGAGATAACTGCGAGGTCGGCCTAGTAGTAAGCAGTTACTAGAGGGTTTATATAGGCTGGAAGAAGCGTTCTAGCGGTGATTCCAGGCTCTATAAGCATTGAGATAGCACTTGAGTTAGTATAATTAGCATCGGTCACCTTGGTAAAGCCTAGGAAGCCTGTCTGGGTTAGGTAACGGTTTAGATACAGAATAATATCTCCTTAAGCTTTTTTAGGGGTAGTTCTTTCTCTCTAGCGTCTAAAGATAAGCCTACAGTCTTCTTTATTATTAATACGAATCGGTTTTATACTCTCTAGGTAGACTTACACTTTAGAGAGCTCTTTAGAGGCGGTTAGACGCTTTTTAGTGACGGTTTGCTACTTATGGGTGTTGGTAGTAGCTACCTCCATCTATTAAGGGGCCCTAGGGCGCCTTATAAAGGTTTGGGATAGCCTATCCCAAAGCTAGAGCTGATTTGATATTAGGGGTGAGGCTCTGCGTGATATTACAGGCTTAATAGCCCCAATTAGGTTAGAGAGTGGCCCTGGCGCGACCTCTGTCGACGTCATCCTATGGGGGGGCATAGGCTCTTAACAGCTTTGGCTGCTCCTCTCTGGCGTTAGGAGCTCTTAGACGCGGTTCGGGGTGTTTAGATAGTTATAAGCCGTTGATTGGGATGCGATTCGGGCTTTTATAGTGTCTAGTTGTACTTCGAGACATTATTTAAAGCTTTAAGCTAAAAAGGTTATATAGGCCTTTATAGCGTCTAGTTCTATAAATATAATCCTATTTGTACCTGTTATATGCCCTAACAGGGCCTCCTCTATATCTCTATAAATAGATTCGGGTAGGGATCTTGTTTAGGCGTGTCTTAGGCTTTTAGGGCTGCGTTCTTATAGTCTTTTTTTAGAGGCTTTAGAAAGCCTTTTTAGCAGAATAACGTCGCCTAGAGTAGGTAGGGGACCACCAAAGTTGAATTCCAGGCTTAAAAAGGCAGCCTCGTTCCAGGGGGCCGTTGGGGTGGCCTCATGGGGCGCTGGCGGTGCTGCCCCAGCTGAGATGCCCATATGGGCCTCATTTGGGGGCACCTGGCCTGGCGCCTGCCCCCCAGGGTCTAGGGGGGCCTTGTCAGGTTTGGGGAGTCCAGGGAGCATAACGAATCCCTGGATACCGTCAAAAAGCGTTGAATTTCAAAAAGTCAGATTTTGATTTTCCCAGCGGATTTTTCTACTATTAGTATTAAGGATATAGACTATTTAAAAGTTTATTTAAATAATATTAAGAATTAGCTAGTAAAAAGAAAAGTCTATATCTTAATCTATAAAAAATAAAAATATTTATAGTTTTTTTTTAATAATAAATATATACCTGTTATATTTCTAATAAAAATTAAAATATAGCGGATTTATTAGTGATTTAGTTATTCTAGTATTAATAGACTATATAAGCTTTTTAAGTATATAAACTATAAGAATATAGAATATAAAGTATTAATAGAGATTAAAAAGATATACTACTATTACTAAATAAATAGCTAGATACTATGTCGATTTAAATTCATATTAATAAAAAACTAAGAATTTAATTATAAAGTCATTGTCGATGTTATATATCTAAATAATACTCTAATATTACATCTAGTTGACTAGACAACGTTATTCTAAACGGTATAATTCCTGACTTCTCTATTAGTAAAAAATATATAGGAAATACTATGTGTCTGCTAGATTAACATATATTTTAGATCTTTAGATATTATATTCTATAACGCAGGAATAAACTTTACTACTACGGAATTTAAGATTAAAGTAAAAATAATAAGAATTTGCTATTATTAAGTGCTAATCAAAGTTTATTCTGGAATTAGTAAAGTTAAATAATATTATATATTGCTGAGACATATATACACAATCCTATTAGTAGAAATAGGTAAGGCAGTAAATAAGAATATCTTACTATAGATAGTAGTAAAAGCAGTAAACAACATTATAAGTCTAGATAGGATTATATTAACTATACTGGTATTTAGAGTTTATCTATATATAGTAATAGAATTACTATTATCGGTATTAATATTACGATGTACCTAAGCTATAAGAAATATAATAAACAACCTAAGGAATATAATAGCAGAATGAAGAGTTAATGACGCGTTTAATACTAGGAATAGATTAATAGTTACTAAAGCGCTTACTCTAGTATTTAGAGATAATATTAAGATTTAGTAAAATAAAAAAAAAATAGACTGGACTATATAAGATTATCTTAGTAAATAGTTATAATATTATTATTAATCTTTTTATAGGTTATACAAGCTTCTAGATTATATTAATATAATAAAACTATAACGATTCTAAATCGACTCTAATTCGGAGTCTATAAGAAACTAAGACTAATAGGTATAAAGCGGATTTATTGCCTACTAATATAGAAGAAGGAATCTATATCTCTAAACTACACGCTCTAACATCGCTACTTCGCCACTAAGAATAATTACAAAGCGCTAAGAATAAGCTAAAGACTAATGCCAATACATATCTATCTAAAAAGAAAATAGATAATTAAAAATTTACTGTTAAATTGAGATGCAAAGAAAAGATAACTATAAAAAAGTAACTATTCGAATAGTTATTAATTACTAAGATCGAAGGCCTTATTATTAATAGTACGTTTAGAATTATATACTAAAACGATATCGACTTTTAAAGACAACATCTTTTTAGATCTCGATTTATTTATGAAATTAAGGATAAGAATAAAAAGCTTTATAAAAAGATCTAGTTTATTATCTAAAGATATAATAATATTAGTAAAAATAAGATATTGATATAGTTTCCTATAATTCAATATGTTAGTTAAAGATTGCTTATCTGCTTACTAGTAATATTTATAAAGATAAGTATAATTGGCGAATTCTAAAATATTATCTAGATATATATATAGGTAAAGACAAAACTACAATACTTTATTATTGTTATTTTATCTATAGAGATCTAATATAAATTCCTACTAGATTCGCTTTTTCTAATTGAAGGGGCGTTATATAAAATTCCTGAAACTAGCGTACACTAGTTTAGTACGTACTATAAATACTATATTAAGAAATTAGACATAGAAACGTTAATGTACAATCTATATTTATTAGTTATAACACTGAATATAAAAGACTTTAGACTTATTAGTATATAAACTAATAATATACTTATTATATTAATAAAAAAGTTTTCTAAGAAGGAATAGTATACTTTAAAAAAAACTAGTTTTAAAATAAAGCTAAAAACGCGATTAGAAGCTAACAGTCTATTAGAATTTAATAGTACAAAGATAATATTAGATAATAATAAGATTATACTTTGCTAAAAAAAATAAGCTAGAAAGATTAAACTAGTAGAAACTAAAAACCGCGCCTAGAAATATGTAAAACAACGTGCTTGCGGTATATATCTAGCTTTAATTTACCAATCAGAGATATTATATAATCTTATAGTAGCAGTTTAAGTATAAAAGAAAGACCGCGTAGAGTCCGACTATAAAGTACTAAATCAACATTTTAAGTAGTAGATTAAGAATTAGAATTAAGAACTTACTTTTATACTACTTAATCTTACCAAAGCTAAGATTATAATCTTTATAAACGGTTTATTTACTAATAATAAAAATATATTGTTATAAATCGGATTTTTTATTATAATTATTAATAAAAAATATATATAGGAAGGATTATTTAAAGCTATTAACAATATTATCTACTAATAATTTTCTAAGTATAAGCAAGTAATTCGGAACATATTTATCTTCGAGATTTATAATATAATAACTAGATTTAATTATAGAATTACTATTGCAAGTATAATTAGAATAATTATTAATTAACTTAAATTATTTAATATTCCTATTATCATCTATATCGACAGCTACTCGTTATATAAGTGCCTTGTCAAACTTAAGATAACAAAAAAAAAACGCTTTATAATCGACTTTATAGCGCTTTGTCAATTATATAAACAGTATAAGATTGATAAGATCTATTAAATCTATAAAGACGATAACCCTACAGATGCTTTTATAAAAGCAAATCTTAATAAAGTACTAGAAACGTTTGTTAATATCAATAAAATAAAGATTCGGATAGAAAGCTTTATAAAACGTACAAAGTAAGATTAAAAAAGCGTTTAGAAACCGACTAAGAACCTTAATAGGGTAGAGAGAGTGAAAACCGCTATATAAACGGTTATATAACGTATAAAGGTATTTATAAATACGATTTAACGTCAATTATTTAACTTAGATTGACTATAGCACACCAAGATGGAAGTTGCAACTTTTAAAATTATCTCTATTTATTTAATTTTATTATATAATTTATTTAAAAACCTATAATTATAATTTTATAATTATAGTTTTATTTGCATATATTTATAACTCTTTTTAGTATTTTTAACCGATTAACTACAATCTATTTATAGAAAAAGTCCAGTGTTGGATAACTGGTGCAGTCGACCGAGCGGATAGCCGCTGTTACGTGATGCTTAGCAGCACGTGACTAGGGCTCAGGGGTAAATATCTGTTCCGCCTCAGTGTCGGTTTTTTTCTTCTTCTTCATAACAATAACCTTTACTAATACAATTATATGATATCTGCTTTCAGATGTGTAATTACACTAGTAAACCCACAAAAATCCTAATTTAATTCTTAATAATTTAATATATAAGCTAAAGACTATTTATATATTTTATATTAATATTTTTAAAAATAAATATAATTATAGAAATCTAAAATATAATATAAATCTATATCTAAATAAAAATAAAGCTATAATATCTAATTATTACTAATCTTCCTAAGAAGATACAGAAGAAATATCTATTAGATTTATTTCTCTTTATAAAAGGTGCTTTATATAGAATCCTAGAAGTAGATATCTATTAGTTTAGAACTTACTATAAGTATTACTGAGTTTAAATAGGTATAGAGATATCTATATATAATCTATGCTTACTTATAATAATATTAACTATTAAAAAATTTAGTTTTATTAATATATAGATAGATAATATACTTATTCTATTAATAGAAAAGTTTTTTAAGGAAGAATAGTATATCTTAAAAAAAACTAGTTTTAAGATAAAACTAAAAATACGTTTAATAATTAATAATCTACTAGAATTTAATAGTATAAGGATAATTATAGACGATAATAAAATACTCTTTTACTAAAAAAAGTAAATAGTTAAGATTAAACTAATAAAAACTAAAAACTACGTTTAAAAATATATAGAATAGAGAGTATATAATATATATCTAGCCTTTATTTATTAACTAAAAGTATTTTATAATCTTGCTATTACTATTTAGATATAAAAAAAAGACTATACAAAGTCTAATTATAAAGCTTTAAACCAATGTTTTATATAGTAAATTATAAATCCTGACTAAGGATTTACTTTTATACTATTAGACTTTATAAATATTAAAATTATAGTTTTTATTAATAGTTTATTTACTAATAATTGTAATATATTATTGTAAATAAAATTTCTAATTTTAATTATCAATAAAAAATTTTTTAAAAAAAGATCGTTTGAAGCTATAGAAAATATTATCTATTAATAATTAGCTAAATATAAACGAATACTTTAGAGTATACTAGTCTTTAAGATTTATAGCATAATAACTAGATTTAATTATAAGATTATCCTAGTAAGCACGATTAGGATAATTATAAACCGACTTAAGCTTTTTAAAATTTTTATTGTTATCTATACTGATAACTACTTATTATATAAATGTTTTATCAAATTTAAAATAACTAAAAAAAAATATTTTATAATTAATCTTATAGTATTATATTAATCTTATAAACGCTATAAGATTGATAAAATTTAATAGATCTATAATAATGATAATTCTACTAACGCTTTTATTAAAACGAATCCTAATAAAGTATTTAAAATATTTGTTAATATTAATAAAATAAAGATTTGTATAAAAAACTTTATAGAGTATATAAAGTAAAAACTAGAAACTAATTAAAAATTAACTAGAAGCTAGGTAGGAAGTAAAAGAATATAGATTAGTATAAGATTATTTATAATAATAATTATAAGGTATGTAAGGAGTATATATAAATATAATTTAATAAAATTTAATATTATTAAATAATTATATTATTCTAATAAGAGATTTTTTATTTTCTAATATTATTTTTATTTATTTTTATCGTTTATATATGCGATTAAGAGCTGATTTTATTAATTTTATAATTTATATGCTGTTTATATGTATTTATTATTTTTATAATAATTTTTATGTATTTGACTACAAACCTATTTATAGAAAAAGATCTAGTATCGAATCATCGAGATAATTAAGATGAAGGAGTCGTATGTAAAGGTTTAGATAAGCTCTAGCAAGTTTAGGGGCCTAATAGGGATCAAGATGTTATGTGATATCTTGCCGAAGATAAGGAGGTTATACACCCGCCTCAGGGGCTCTATTGAGGAAAAAGAACAACTTACTATTGCAATTATATGTGAGAAGGTTATTCGGAAAGCAGGCGAAGCACTGGATTTGGCAACTAAATATATAGTTCTTGTAGATATAAACTGATTGCTAATCAGTAGTATATTCGCCGTACGTGCGGTAAAAGTAATTTCTTACTTTCTTAATACCTTAATGAATATTATATAAAGCTTCTTAAAAATATCGAATATATATCGAGAAGTTATATACTATATATAATATCTAAAGCCTTATATTCTCTTCCTTTTTTATGAAATTAGCGTTGTAAGCTGATATAAGATTGTAAATAGCTGCTAGTACAGAGATATTAGTTGTTCTAAGCCGTTAGTATTGTGAGGTATATATAGTAATAGTTATTATACTTGGCATCTATTATAGAAAGTGTAGGTTAATAGTTATATATAACCTTAATTATTATTATTATAAAATTTATATTAGTAGAAGAGCATTGAATTTTTTTTTTTTTTTAATAATAATATTTTATTTATATATATTGTCTCTTTATATTATTTTTTTATCTTTATTATTTTTTTATTCTGTGTTATTTTTTATACTTTTTAAATAAATATTATATTATTATTAGATACTTATTATATTATAATTAGTTAGTTTATCTGTAGATTTAATAATCCTATACTAACTTAAGATAGTATCTCGTATATTAGCTTGTAGTGTTACCGCCTGTGCTGCTCTTACAGTTAAACGCTTTAGTGTTGAGAAGTTCTCTGTAAAGGGGTAAAAGGTTTATAATATTCCTCTATTTATATTTAAATTATTATTAATTTAGTAAATTGATAGTCTATCGCTTTTCTTATATTATCTATGTTTGTCGCCTGCAAGGATAAGAAGTAGATTCTACTTTATCAATACTGTCTTTAGGTATTTAAGGATGTTGATAATATACGTTTATTCGCCTGTATTAATTCTTTAGGGCTATATGATTACTGTGTATAGCTAAAAAAGTCTATTATAAATTATTTACTGGTATATTTATTGATAGAATATTTTTTTTTATTTATTAATATGTGCGTAGATCTCTTTTATATAAAAGGCTGCTGCTTACTATGCTATTGAGCTAGTAACAGACTGGACTGATAGTTAGAAAAAAGTGATATATAAGGTTAATATAACTATATATTATATTCCTATTTACTACTCTATTACTATTAGTAAAGATAAGATTATAGTCGCTTTTATTGCGTATATCTTTATTATTATTCTAATTATTTTTTTTTTTAAAGTAACTAGCTTTATATTTTAGATAATAAACGCTTTTTTTTTTTAATATTTTAAATGGGTATCTATATTGACTGGTAGGCTAGTGGCTGTATTAAATTTTTCGCGGGTCTCTTTATCTATTGCGATTATGTCGCTTTCTTTTAGAGAAATATTTTTAGGTATAGATAGTAAGATTCTATATTTATCTATTTTGTTTGTAATATTTTAATTATAAATACTGCTTTAATAGATTATTTTATCCGTTTTTATAGTGCTTAATTATTATTTTTAGATATTAAGTTTCTTTTATGTTAAGTCTTTAGATTATTAAGATATCTAATAGTGTTTTATAGGATTTTTTTTTTATTTTATATTAGTTTTTTATACTATAGATGTAGGCTTTAATCTTAATTTTAAATGTTTTTTTTTTTTATGTTTCTATTCCTCTTTCTAGTACATAGTTCTAATACTGTAGACTCTTTGGTCTTATACTGTAGGTAGTTATTAAGTGCTTTAATATCTTGTAATTTCTCTTTTAGTTCTTAGATAGCTTTTTCTAATGGTTAATCTTTCTATTGAACCAGATATTGGGTCTATTTACTTTTTATTCTTTTCTAAATAATATCTTCTACTGTATATTCGGGTATATCATCTACTAAGATCAGTCTATCTGATTTGGGATTTCCCGAAGCAGTATAATAGGGTTCTAGTAGAGAAATATAGAATATGGGGTATAGGCTTCTATATTTTAAAATAAGATCTAATTAATATATATTAGTTCCTTAGATTTCTAATATTCGGAATAGATCTATCTACCTGTTATCTAGCTTTTTTAAATATTAAAAAAAAGTTATATTTTTTATTTAAAGCATAATATAGTCTCCGACCTTATATATTTTATCTTATTTTCGATAATTATAATATTTTGCCTAGAACTCCTTCGCCTATTTTAAGCGGCTTTAGAGTTTCTTTTATATATTCTAGAGATTTTAGACTCTCTAGTCTGCATTTATATTACTTTTTCTAAGCTTCTTTAATATATCTATCCATAAGTCTCTTATAAATCTTATTAATACTTTTATTAGTATCTTATTAATTATACTATAGCGGCTATTATTATATATATACTGCGCTATAGAGATTTACTAAGGCTAGTCTATCTATTTATAACTAGTATAATATTAGAGATAGTATTTTATTAGTTAATTCTAATATTTAGTCTATCTATTAGTCTGTGGATATGTTATAGTAGATAGCTGATATTTAATTTCTAAATAGAAGTATATAGCCTGCTAGAATTTACTAATAAATAGTTTATTTTAGTCTAATACTATATAGTTTGGGAAAGTTATTTATTAGACTAGATTCTTATAGAGTAGTTTCGCTAATCTTTTGACTGTTAAGGTTTTTTAGATTAGGAAGTAGATGTAATACTTTGAAAAAAGGTCGATTATAACTAATATAGTATTAATAGCCTTTCTTTATTACTTTACTAGTGATAATCTAGTTATAAAATCTATAGTAATAACCTTAAAGGGTTTAGAAGGGATTAATAAAGACTTTAGTAATCTATATTTTTTATATTAGTATATCTTTATGCGCTAGTATATAATATAAGTTTGAATATAATATTTAATATTAAATTCTATTACTAGCTAAAAGTATTTCTACTATACAGCCGCTAATATTTAGTTTTTATCGAAATAGCTATCTTATATATTGTTATAATTATTTTTTATAATTTCTAATTATAAAGCTTTATTTAATAGTATATAGACTATATTTTTATATTAAAGCAAACTACTATCTTTAATATTTTAATTTAAGTCTTTAGTTTTATAAATGTTTTCTTAAAGATTCTTTGATTTTTTTTATATAAAGGCGTTCCTTTGCTGGTAGTTCTGAAAGAGAATCTCTATATCTAGCTTTATACTAGTATAGGCTGTTTTAGTTTTTATAGTTTTAGTAGCTAAAGATTATAGTATTAGGAGCTTTAGATTTCTTGTATTATTAGCGGTGGTATTTTTATTTATAGGGGTATTCGTCCTTTTAAACCTACAGGTCTTGATTTTGCTAGTAGCAAGAAGGTTTTTCTAGACTTTTTTAATATATGTTATTCTATTTATAGATATTTTATATATTTAAAAAAGAATATATAATTTTTTACTAACTATAAATATCTTTTTATAGAGTTTTTTTTATAGTATAAAAAGTATTATTATTTTATCTCTAATATTATTTATATAATTAAAATACCGGCTTGATATATTTATAAGATTTTTTGATTTAGGGTAATATTCTATATTAAAATTAAATATCGAAAGATACTCTACCTACTAGGCTTGATATCTGGATAATATCTTCGTCATAGCAAAGTACTGTAGGTTATTATGGTTTGTTAGGACTCTTACTATATGTTAGTTATTTTTTAAGTATTACTGTTAATATATAAAAGTATTAATTATAATTATTAATTTAGTATTATAAGTCTTATATCTAATTTCTGACCTTTATAACTTTTAAAACTAGTAGGCGATGGGATACTATTTATTATCTTTAAATAACTAGGTAAGTATCGCTTCTAAGGCGCCTTTTAAAATATCTATTTCTAGCTTTATAGGTCTAGCAGGGTCGAAATATTAAAATAGAGACTTTTAATAAAATAAAGTTTTAAGTTCTTTAAATGCTTTTAAAATTTTGAAATTTAATAAATTAAAATTTTTTTTCTGTTTTTAGTATTTAGAAGCTTTGTCTAAAGCTCTTTTAATAAGTTTAATTAATACTTTTGTTATTTTTAAGAATTTAAATATAAAGTTATAATAGAAATTTATGAATTTTAAAAATAATTAGATTTCTTTTATAGTTTGCGGCTTAGGGTATTTTTTAATAATTCAGATTTTAACCTTTTTTATTATTATATCTTTAAGACTAATATTAAATTTTAAATACTCTATAGTATTAGTGTCAAAGCTATATTTGCTTAATTTATAATATAATTAGTGTTCTTTTAACTGCTACAGTATCTCCTGAATCTAGGCCTTATAGTTCTTAGGGTTATTAAAATAGATTACTATATTGTTTAAATAGATTATTATATAGGTGTCTAATAGATTTAATATAGCTTTATTAATATAAATCTAGAATATTATTAGTATATTTACTAGTCTAAATAGTATTATATTATATTTATAATAATTATATCTTATTTAAAAAACAATTTTTTATTTATTTTTTTTTTTTATTTTTATATAGTAATATATATCTTTAAAATTAAATTTAGTATAAATTTTAGTTTCTAATAGTCGATCTAAGGTCTCTGATATCAACGAGAGCGGATATTAGTCTTTTACTATTATAGTATTAAGATCCTAATAGTTGATATATAATCAGAGATTTCTATTTTTTTTTGGAATAAATAGTATAGAAGCTCTAGCTAGGTTTTTTAATAGTCTTATTTAGTTTTTTTTTAGAGTAGTCTTTAGGTAGACTCTTAAAATTTCTTATTTAGATTTAATAAGTTTATATATTAGTTTATAAGATAATATATTATTTAGTTTAAGATTAATAATATAGTTATATATTATATATTCAGGTAATATATTTATAGTTTTTTTTAAAAAAATATCTTTATATTTTTAAAGATATTTTAGGAGTTTCTATTTTAGGCCTACTATTAGTTTTTATTTCTTAGATTTGTTTAGTAATATCTTAATATATTTTTTATTATTAAATCTAGCTATATATAGTCTTAATTTATTAATATAAAAGATATTAGGTAATATTTAATATATAATATATCTAGCTAAAAACTTTTTTTATATTTTATATAGTGTTAGGATTTTTATTTTTTTTATACTAGTATAAGATCTATAGATTTAATAATTAGTTTCTTAATCTATATTAAGATTTATTATCTAAAGCTATAATATATCTAATATAAGGTTATAACTATTAATATTTATTATATTTAATGTATAGCCTATAATTTAAAGTAGATTTTTAGAATCTATAGCTCGTATATCTAATTTATGCCTGTTATAGGCCTAGATCTGGTATCTATTGATAGTTTTTATTTTTTAAAGTGACTTATACGTATAGAGTCTTAGTTTTTTTATTAAACTCTAATCTATAAAACTTTTTTAGATCTTACTATCTATAAATACCTGAAATATTAGAGCTTTAATTATATTTAAAAGCTCTACTTCAGCTACTAGAAATTGTTTTAGTTTGGAGTCATCTTTAGATATAATATCAGAATCAATTTTTAATACAGCTATTACATCTAATAGTTAGGATTCTAATTTTTTAAATTATCTATATCTCGCTGATTTTTTTTAGTTTTTAGATTTAAATATTCTTTAAACTAATAATCTGGTTAATTATATTTAAAGTAGTTTTAACTATTTATATTATTTTTATATCAATCTCGGTTCTTACTGTCTCCTTTAAGGGGTCTCTCTTAGAGCCCAGGTTTCGTACTAGGTCCTTGTCATCCATCTATTGACCGATTCTTTAGCCTATTGCTATTCTTAGGTCTATAATATAGTAAAGTAGATCTTTTTTAATATAATATTTTAGCTTTTTATTATTTTAGTATTAAATTTTTTACTTTTTAAAAAAATACAATAGTTATTTTATAATTATTTAGTTTATTTTTATATTTCTAAGCTTTACTTTAAATACTTTAAAAAATTTTAATTTAAAATTATTTTATTTACTAATTCTTTATATATTTAATATCTATTTATTTTTTTTATATATATAGATATTATATAAATTTATATATAGATTATTTTTTTTTTTATTTAATATCGATATATCGGCGTAGAGCTTTAGTTTAAAAAATATTAGGGTTATTAAAGATTTATCGTAGATAGTTTTTAAAATTATTTTAATTCACGTTTGCTATATCTTTACGTTTCTTTTAAAATATAAAGTATTGTAGGAAATAGGATTAATCTAGGTTATCTACTATTTTATTAATTTTATATTTTAAATATATAGTATACTACTTTAAATATTTTTTAAACTAAGACTTAGCCCTTTTTATAAATATTTTATATTTATTATAAGTCTTATTAGTGTAGAAATTATTTATTTTAAATTTTAAAAGATGTTTATTTATAAGAGTATCAATTTAAAGATATTTTTTTTTTACAACTACGCTAACGGTATTAGAATTTTAAATTTAATTCTAGATTTATAGTATTTTCTGTTTTAGCTTCGCTATATAGGTTTACTATTTGAAATATTCATTAATTTTTTTTAATTTAGAAAGTAGTATAAAGTCTAACTGTTCCTATGTAAATTAGATAGATATTTTTTCTAGATCTGATGGTGTAGACTTAGGTACCTAGACTCGCGCCTAGCTCTTCTCCTATAGCACTTCTATAAGGATTATATTATTTATAGACTTGAGTTAAAATAATATCTATTTAGACTTATTTGGGTTTTATTTAGAGATAATAGCTGTAGATATTTTTTTAATATTAACTATTTCTAATATTTATTAATTTTTTATCCGAAGGTATAGAGTAATTAAAATATGAGAAGATTATTTAGAAAGTAGACAAAGTACTAGATTTGGTAACTAAATATATAGTTCTTATAGATATAAATTAATTGTTAATTAGTAGCATATTTGCTGTACATGTAGTAGGAGTAATTCCTTGCTTCTTTAGTGCCTTGGCGAATGTCACGTGAGGCTTCCTGAGGGTGCCGAATATGCACCGAGGGGTTATATACTGCATATAACGTCTGGAGCCTCACATTATATAGACATCACTTTCGTCAGTGTAATTACACGGTAGAACCCACAAATTTAATATTTTATTTTTTGATATATTTTCTATGTTGTGGGTTCTACCGTGTAATTACACTGACGTTAGTGATGTCCATATAATTGCAATAGTAAGTTGTTCTGTGTGTGTTCAACAGAGCCCCTGAGGCGGGTGTATAACCCCCTTATCTTCGGCGAGATGTCACGTGACATCTCG